>JAIUZE010010691.1:0-71385 GCA_022085475.1 Heliosperma pusillum
TAACTGATTCACATGATTACGTGTTGATTAGGGTTTGAGTGTATCATGGCCATGTTACAGGGTAACCTCTGAGCTAGCATACCAGCTTCCCTACCTCTTTTTATATTTTATTATCGGTTTCACATGATAGCTTTCATATGATAGGTTATATGTTAGTTAATTGTTTCATAACATGAAAAGCATATCATATATGTTTTAAGTTTTGTATTTTCCATATACATTGCTTTTATGTTATTCATGTTTCATTAAACTCGACATTTCGTGGCTGGGAGAACTCGGAGTTACTCCCCACTGACTGTGGCTTCCGTGTTTATATGTAATGCGGTCGAACAGGTGGTGAATGCATATTTGGGGTACATTGACGAGCTAGCGAGCGAAGTATTTACCTTGGACCTATATTCGGTTCTTAGATTGTATATTATTATACACTCTTTTATTTCCGTATTTATACGGGAGATATGTCTCCCGTCTTGTATAATTTCTTATGTATAATATTATTTTCCTTTTGTTATGACCCTTTTTATTTATGACACCTTTGTTTATGTATTTAAATTATTTTTTTTCTTTCCGCAAATTTGAGGGTGTCACAGTTGGTATCAGAGCATTTTTGCTCCCGACGCACGTTTGTGTACCCTTGTATAAATAACTTGACCTTAATAAAATAATAAACTTGTGAGATAGAAGTGTAGGATGGGTAGATTAGGATTTATTTTAAGTCTATTTGTTCTATGCTAATTGTTAGGATACTTAATTTGTTTTGTTTTCTTATGGAAGATGGTTAGACCTCGGGTCGAAGAGATCGTTGTTACTGCCAAACAGGTCCCGCCTCATAAAGAAGACAATTGCCAAGGAGGCTATGCTTGGGTGGCTAGCCAAATTGCTAGGAGCAATATTACGCCTTATGGTGGAATATGTGTTACCTAGAAGGAGTATCCTCTACCGAAAATTTGAAGATTTATAAGCTAATTGAAGTGAATTCCTTCTTCATCTTTGAATTCTCTCGTCCTTATAGTATTGTGTCCTCTTCCTTCCATCTAGGTGCTTCTTTCTCTTCCAACCTATTTACCTCTTGGAAATTACTTTAAATAGTTCCTCCATCTTACCATTGGTATCCTTACCTCCCTCTTGTAACATTTTATGGATGTCATAACCATCGGTTTGAGGTATATTATACTTAGTCGGAAGATCTTTGAATCTTGTGGAATATTAGTGTTTGTTAGAATGAACTTGTGATTTGAGGAAAATGTTATAGATCTAATTTCACCATATGGTGGTGAGAGTTGGTGTCCTTGAGGAAGGGGTGGTGAAGTATGTTTAATAATTGTAAAGCTTGATGCTTGTCATGACTTGTGGGTAATAGTTCATGATATTCGATGGTATAAGGTCGAAGGAATTGGCTATGACTTCTTACCTCATTAGTGATTTAGTCTTTTGGACTTAGAAGTTTAGTATTGGTTTGAAGACCATGCGTATGATATGTCTATTTTGGAGTAAATAAGAGTTTCGAATATGATACCTAACCATCATATTAAGCTAGTTCCATGTTTAGATGATTATAAGGATTTGAGGATACGCTTAGGATGAAACTCTCCTAGGGATCTAGATTATGAACGCTCGAAGTTGCAATATCTTTTTGAGGATCGAAATAAGCTTAAGGATAGTTGTAGTTGTGGTTAGGAAGTTGGATGATTTTTTTTATGTTACTTGGGAATTTGTTGTCGTTAAATGTTGGACCCTAACGAGAATAAATACTTTGTGGAATTAGGATATGATGACTACTTGAGGAATATCGACATAAGCGAAAACCGATGTATTAATAATTTGGAAAAAATAGATAAATCGATTACGGTCGCATTGCCCGATGTTTGGCAAAAGTTAAGTGAATCGAGTTTTGTGTGACTAAATCTCTTTGAGGTTTCGAGATTTAACTTTTGAGGATGAGAAGGTTTATTGTAAATAATTTGGATAATAAATTTTTGGGAATAAGTGGGATCAAAGGATTTCATAGTAAGTCTCCTTTACTTTGGGGTTGTTAGCGGCATTGTTTCCCAAATTATAAATATTTTGATGGTGGTTTCCAATAAATGTTTTGATGGAGCTAAGAGGATTATAGTTCGTAATAAATCTTTCATGGGTTGTTAGTTATGGAGTTTACCGTACCGATGGACCTTAGAAGATTCTGATGGAATTTGAATAATTGGGAGTTCTTACGCGATGTGTAGTGCTTATGAAATATTTTGGTAAGAATCTGATGATTGAAAATATTTATGATATATTGCACTCTCTTGAGGACTAGATTCTGGTGCAGTTAGTGTTGTCAAGTTGAGATCGACATTTGAATTGTCATAGATGGAAGATAGTATGGTGATTCATTCCTCTGTTTTTCTCTCTTTCTATTCGATTTATTCTTTCGAATATTTCGTTCCTTCTATCAATTATCATCTAGTATTGATAAATTATTAGAAACTTTAGTTAGAAGTTTTAGGTATAGATAGTAGTGTTATTACTTTTACTATAGAATTTTTGAATTAAAAGCTTTTAGAAATGTTTTATGATTTCAAGTATTTTACCGTCAATGAGTGTTGAGACTTGTTATTGGAGACGTTCGATAACTAGTTTTCTCATTTATTGATTCGAAAATGTATCTTTTAAGTCTTTGATTTGGACGACGAGGTTTTTGACGGCCGACGAGAATCTTCCGTTCCATTGATAAGACCCTATATTTTTATTATAAGTATATTTTTAACAGTTTTGAAATAGACCTACATATATGTTACGTTCCTTCTTCTAAGTTTCGAGGACGAACCTTTTTAAAAGGAGGGGTGATTGTAACAACCCGAAAAGTACCCAATTTTTCTAGTAAAAATATTTACTAACACTTTTCAGTAGAACTTAAGTTTTTAAAATAGGAATTTTTGTTCCGAGTCTTATTTTGAAATTCCGCGTTCGTATTTGGAATTTTTGTGGGATTCCATGAAAAGACCGTTTTTAGTCATCTTTGACTTTTCTTGACTTTTACGTCGTCTTTGACTTTTCCTTGACTTTTTAAAGTCGTCCTTGACTTTTTATTGATTTTTAAGTCGTCATAAACTTTTCTTGACTTTTAAGTCATCTTCGACTTTTCTCGACTTTTCAGTCAACTTTGACTTCCGTTGACTTTTCCCGACTCGTCTCATAAGTATGAAGACCGAAATTTTATTAAAAAAATAATATTTTTGATTTATTTTTATTTAGATTTATTAAGATTTATCATAATTTAATATAATTATTTGGAATTTATTCGGAATTTAAAGAATAACGTTTACGGTTTTTAACCAAACGTCATTTAACTATTCCCGACGCATCGTAATGCGCGCAACAAAATCGAAACTCGACTTTGGCATGAGTCACGCGCCCATGTCATCGTTTTCCACTCACATGAGATAGTTTAATTCTTTTGATTAAACTAATAAGAATATCTTAGATATTTTCAACTTTATCGATCCGTTAACGAAAATTACGCAAATCGAGCAAAAACAGACCCGGAGTCACCATACCACACGGCTCAAAAAGTCCTCTAATAGCCTTGATATTTTCATTACTTTTGATACAATAATCATAATATCTAGATATTTGTTATAATTAACTTTATCGTTAATTATATTTAATCGTTTACCGTAAAATAATTATTAAACGCGAGTCAATTACGGAACAACAATTTCAAAACTCGACACCTTTATTGGTCTATAAACGCACGGCCAACTCCACTCCACTTTACTCACAAACAACTTTTCATTTTACAACAAATCAAACTAAGATCAAAACATCACTTTCTTTAATCGTTCTTCGTGTTCTTCGTCGTTCATCTTTTGTTCTTCATCGTTCTTGAGCAAAACCTCCATAAATCATTCATTTCTTAATTAAATCCGTCCTAATTTATATTTCTAGGATCTCCTCCTCGCTCCCCATCTTCACGTATGTTTTAATTTCAATTCCGTCAAGATCGTTTTCAACACTTTAATTATGAGAAATTTAGTTTTATGTTCTAATAATGTTTTTCTTGTCATTTCTTATAGGGGAAGATTTTGAAGACGAGTTTGGAGACTCGTATATTTTGGGTGAACATTAGTAGAAGGGTTTTTATTATATACTTCTTATTATTATTTTGGTGCTAATTGTTTTGGCTAGCTAAGGTAACAATTCCGTTTTACTCGACGAATTAATGTCACATAGGTTTTAGTTTTGTTCATGTTATGGTTATGGATGATTTTAGTTAGTAACATAGTCTTTAGTTTTGTTTCTTTTGATTTTGGTTCATCTTTATTTTTGGTTCATGTTTTTTTTGGTTTATGGAATTTTTATGTTGTTTTATGATTCTTGATGATTTTTATGTTTTATGGAATTTTATGTTGTTTTATGATTCTTGATGATTTTTATGTTTTATGGAATTTTTATGTTGTTTTATGATTCTTGATGATTTTTAAGTTGTATGGAATTTTTATGTTGTTTTAGTGTTCTTGATGATTTTTAACAAGTTATGATTTTTATGTTGTTTAGGAAAAATTTAACAAGTTTAGTGTTCATGATGAATTTTGATGATTATTCATATTAATGATTTTTGTATGGATAGTTGTTAAAATGGTTGTTTGATGATTTAAAACATGTTGGAATTATTTTGATGTTGTTGTTGGTGGGGGCCGAATTTCATGGCCAAGAACCGGACCAAATCAGACCGGTCCAGGCCGGTTCAGACCGGTCTGGGTTGGTCCATGGTGGGTCCGGGTTTTGGTCTTTGGGTTGTGTCGATGTTTGATTGTTTAATTGTTGTTTTGACGGGTTTTAATTATGATAAGCATGCGGGAAATAATTAGAAGCGGTTTTTTTATTAAAATTGTCAAAACAGCCCATTGAGCCCAAATCAGGCCGTGAGGCCCAAATCAGGCCCATGTGGGTCCGGTCCAACTCAGCCCGTGGGTCCCACTTTGGGACTTGTGACGGTTTTTGAGTTATCGTCATTTTTATCGCGTTTTGTAATAATTAGCAAGCGAGAAATATTAATAAGTAAAATATTTAATTAAAAAGGTTTTTCATTAAATTATTATTTCTCACATGTTAGAAATTATAAGACGAGACCGTAGTTTAAGTTAATCTCCTTTAAGTCAAACGGGGTTTTGGGTATAATATAATCTAATTCACATGTTAGAAGTTTTAATAGAATAACATGTAATGAATATGTTGATTTTATGTCTATGTGATAAAGACTCTGTTTCTAGCCGGTTTGATCCAACGGGTTTGGTCAAACTAAGATCTAGTCAGCCCCGATTTGACTGATGACCCGTCGCGGGACTCGGGTCGGGGATTTGTATTCAAGTAAGGTTGTATTTAATTAATGAATTAGCCTTAGTAGATATGAGGCGATATGTTATTTGATTATGATTTATATGCAATTAGTCACATGTTAGGAAATGGTTTCCGTGACTGTTTAATTATATGGTTGGTGTCGTGTTGACTCAGTGCCCATAGAGAATTATGAGTATATGGCGTCTTGACCATTCTAATTCTAAATGAGTATCTTGGACCATGACATTGATAGGCCCGTACTATCTTTAACGAGCATATGGAGTTCACCGTCGATAGCTTTTGTGTCCCGGCTTGGTGGGTTTATATCCAAGGCGGGGCATGGTTGCCTAAGAGTTCCACTTTGGGAATGGAGCCAGCTTAAGTACTAGCCATCTCTGCTTAGGGGGTCGCCTAGTAGAGTTTCTCGTGTACGGTTATGTCATGAGACGCGGAATGGAATAGCTGTTGTCGCTCGGTCTGATCAGTCTAGGACTAGGATGTTTTCCTACCTTGTGGTATAGCCTCGAGTTACAATCGACTATGGGCCGTGCTAGGAACTTATGCCTGTTTATAGAAGTATTGGTCTTTTATGTTTGTATGATTCTATGAGTTTTAGAAGGTGAGATGCAAGCCGGCTAAGATTGATAGAGTTTGGATTACCGATTGTTAACTGATTCACATGATTACGTGTTGATTAGGGTTTGAGGGTATCAGGGCCATGTTACATGGTAACCGCTGAGCCAGCATACCAGCTTCCCTACCTCGAGTTATATTTTATTATCGGATTCACATGATAGCTTTCATATGCTAGGTTATATGGTAGTTAATTGTTTCATAACATGAAAAGCATATCATATATGTTAAGGTTTTGTATTTTCCATATACATTGCTTTTATGTTATTCATGTTTTATTAAACTCGACATTTCGTGGCTGGGAGAACTCGGAGTTACTCCCCACTGACTTTGGCTTCCGTGTTTATATTTAATGCGGTTGGCAGGTTTGTGATGCATACTTTGGGTACATTGACGAGCTAGCGAGCGAAGTATTTACCTTGGACCTATATTCGGTTCTTAGATTGTATATTATTATACACTCTTTTATTTCCGTATTTATACGGGAGATATGTCTCCCGTCTTGTATAATTCTTATGTAAAATTTTATTTCCTTTACATTATGAACCTTTGTATTTAAGACACCCTTATTATGTATTCTCATATTTTATTCAGTTAAATTATTTTTTTCTTTCCGCAAATTTGAGGGTGTCACACACATATACCATTGATAAGGCCCTTTGCGACCTAGGTGCTAGTGTAAGTGTCATGCCCTTTTCTATGTTTGAAAAACTTAACATGGGTGCTTTGAAATGCACTTATATTACTTTGCAAATGGCGGACCGTTCTCTAAAACAACCTATGGGTGTTTTAGAAGATGTGCCCGTCAAAGTTGGTAAGTTTTTCATTCCCGTTGACTTTCTAGTACTTGACATGGCCGAAGACTCTCATATCCCAATCATTTTGGGAAGACCCTTTTTGCACACCACTGGTGCAGTTTTTGATGTCAAGAATGGGAAGTTGACACTAGAGATAGGAGATGACAAGGTGACCTTTGGTGAAAATTCTACTGTTAGGAGTCCTGTGTTAGAAGAACCTTGTTATGTGCTTAATGTTGATGACTCTTCTGTTGTTTCTTCTATACCTCGATCCTTACTGACGGATCCATTGGAGGCACATGTTAGTGTTGATTCTCTTGCAGGTGAGCATACTAAAAGCACTACTGCTAAAAGTGCTAGAAGGGGCTATTCTCGAAAAAGCTTGGCATGGATGGAGAATGTAAAGAACGCTATGAAGATGAGCTTGGATGATAGTGAGCTTAAAGATAAAGGATGATTTCAAAGAAAGAAATGGAGTCTAGCAAGACTTTTAAATTGCGCTTCTCGGGAGGCAACCCGTGTTCCTTTTCTTTTTGCATTTTTATTTTTGTATTCCCTTTTTCGTTGTTAGGATTTATTTTGCAGATGAAAGAGTTTTTGAAGAACCTATAAAGACCTTCCTTGTCAAGTCCAAAAGACTAGCTTGGGGGAGTCCGCGCTGACTAGTAAGCTTCACTCTTCTTTCATTTTTTCCTTTTCCCCATTAAGCATCTCATTGCATATTTTGTCTTTGTGCTCACATTGAGGACAATGTGATGTTTAGCTTGGGGGAGGGATTGCATTTTCCCATTTTGCATTTTAGTTGATCATTTTTCAAATTTTGAATAAAAGAAAGAGGAGATTTTAGAGAGAAATTTTAAAAGTTTCTGAACACAATTGGATGTTTTTCATGCTTTGCTTGCTTGTTTACTATGCTATCATGTTACATTTTCCCAAACTTAGAGCTTTCAAACCATAATGATTCAATATTCATTGAATTTTGCATACATGGGGAAGTCTTGTACACAGTAGGCATGGAATGAATCTATAGATTAGTACGCTTGATCTTGACATTTGGCAAGTTACATATATTGTAAGGTAGAACCTCCTTAGGCTGGTACATCTATACCCAGTCTCATCTAGGTGTGTGTAGTTCTCCTTGTGATGTGTGTCATGTCAAAACGCATAAGTATGGTTCTCATTTCATTCCTATGAGCATTGCATTCATGACTCACTGAGATTTGAAGCCTTTTTCACTTTAAATTGCCCCTCAAAATTAGCCCCTTCATAAAAATGTTTCACAAAATAACAGCAACACATAAAAAAACTGCCTACCTTTTGAGCTAGTAGCTAGACTATGGTGTATGGGTGCTCTTTTGAGAAGATTTGTTCCTTAATGTGAAAGTTAATTTGGAAGAACGAAATTGTTCAAAAAGTGATGTTATGTTCAAAAGAAAAAGAAAAAAAGAAGAAAAAAAAATGATTAGAAAAAATGATTAGAAAAAAAAAAGAAAAAAAATTGAAAAGAAAGAAAAAGAAATAAGAGAAGAAGTTGTGACTACCTCCTCAAAATGTCAAATCAATAGAAGGAGTTTACCCTTGTGTTTCGTATGTAATAAGCCACTTGTTCAGTCTGGTTTCGTTTATTCGTTTGTGGGAATATAACCGAAAGTTTGGATTGAGTATCCATTTATCATTGGTCAGTTGCTAGCTCATTCTAACCTTCACATGACCATAACTTTTTGTCCACCTTTCACCCATTTCCCAAAGCCTTCTTCATATTTTTCGGCTTCTTTTCTATGTGCATTGTGATCTTTGACTTGTGTTTTGAATTGTTTACCATATTAGACTGCGGACACATTTTCATAAGTCGTAGATAGGTGAGTGTCTCAAAACATTTACACATAAAGAAATCACCTTTTACATGCAATGATTGTTCGAGTGTGCCGTGAGAGTCCATTTGTCAAAAGATCATGCAAGAGCCGAAAAATCTATAGTGAAATTCTTTGTGCTACGCCGTTATGTAAATCTCAGCCATGTTTATGTATCATTTTTGCCCACGTTGCTTTTGGGTTATGATTCATTATGTTTTCAAAGCTTTACGTTGAGATTTGTTTCTTGATGGTGTAGTAGCCAATGCTTGCAACCCTTGTCCTGGTATTGTTTGTTATTTTTGCTTGAGGACAAGCAAAGGTTTAGCTTGGGGGAGTTTGATAAGTGAATATTTGTATGGTTTTAACCCCCGATTTAGCTCGGTTTTGTATGTCATTTGTGCTTTGTTCAGCCACTTTATGAGCTAATATCGTCTTCTAGGCGAATTCCTATGTTCTAACATGTTTTGTAGGGAAAGTGACGTTTCTACGCCCTTTTTCTATATTCCCGAGCATTTGCCTAGAACCCGACGATTTGAAGAAGCACGCTTGACCAAGTGTAAAGGCCTTTCAAGAAGGTTCACTAATTCGAAAGAGAGAAGAAGCAAAGACGTTTTCGTAGTTGTCGGAAGATCAATCTTTAGGGCAAAATTCAACTTACAAATACATCATACCCTATCAACAAACCCGATTGTATAAGTCAAGGGGGATGTTGGAAGTCAAGTCAAGCAAAGGAAGATGAAACGTTAGTCAAAAGGACCTGGATGACCACTTACCCGATCGGGGAAGTGTGTACCCGATCGGGTTTTTGTGCTGCTTCGAGAAAACGGCGTCTTCTTCCTACTTTTGTCCTATGTGTTTAATGCCCGACCTCTTCTCCACGAAACCCTAATACTATAAATAGATGCTCTAGCCCCTCATATCAAATCATCCATCTTTTTATACTTCTCTTCTCTTCTCTTCATATCCTTCTCTTTAGATTAGGAGGAGGGGGAACTAGCCTCCCTTCTCTCATTTTCTTCTTCTTTAGTCTTTAGTTCTTAGTTTTATTTCTGTCCCTTAGTTTAGATTAATAAGGATCTCATCCTTGTAATCTCCTTTGTGTGGTTCAAGTGTTGCAATTCAAGGATCGTTTATTATATGCAAGGATTTTCTATTATTGTTATCATTGTCGTCATATAGGTATTTCTGTTTTATCCCTTGTTTAATGTTCTTATTGTTTTCCATTTGATTGTTATTCGCTTTACATATTGTCTTAGATTCATTTTAGTACCGTTATAATCGTTGTTTCGTTTCCTAGATTATCAATTAGCATCGTTATTATCGCCATATAAAAAGTCAAAACCAAATAAACATGTCTATCCTAGTTTTCATTGTTAATATCATTTTAGACATAGATATCATCATGAGTGAGTAGTCATCCTTTCTAGGGTGTAGGGTAGCCATGTTAGATTTATTAAAAGATGTTAATTGGATAAAAGAAATTGTGCCTTTAAAACATTGTGTCTATGCATGTTTGGACTTTAACAATAGTTGACGATTCCTGATCAAAATCATTGACCAGTATGGAATTATTTTCCAAGTTAGACATACGAGAATTGAGTAGACAAAGCATGACATGGTAGATTAAGACCTAGTAAATCGCCTAAATGCCTGCTAGACCATCTGATCTATGATTGTAATGAACACATCATTCTTACGAACTCACAATGAACTATTTGCTTATCCTAAATCCAATTTCATCAATATGTCAATCTACATGTGTGAACCTACTTCCCTAGATGCTTTTCATTACTTGCTTTACTATTTTTATTTTGTTTTTATTTTATTTTTATTTATGCTTTATATTAGTTTAGATATCAAAAATCTCAAAACCCAGATAATCATTAGATAGAACTCAATTGCGAGACAATTCACATTCCATAGGAAACACCATCTCCCTGAGGATCGACCCCTACTTCCCTAATTACATTAATTTGTTATTAGCTTAGTCTGGGTAATTTATCTTTGTATTGGGCTTGCGACAGGCCCGATCAGTCATATCCATCGACTAACCTTTTAGTCATATAAGGCATCAATATGATTATATTTTTCATATAATCATATCTCTCAAACACATCCTTTAGTTGTGACTTTTAGGGACCAGTTGATCACCGCCATTAAAATGACAATAACAACAAACTTCTAGCAAGGCAACTGTTATCGATAAACGTTAATCAACTGATAAGAATACTAAGTATACCCTGTGAACCTGTAAGAGATTTATACACGTTATCACACTAACTGTGGAGGACACTAGCTCCAATAATCTCCCACTTGTCCTTACAAGTGTATGTGGGATAACCGATTCTCATATCCAAAATTTCTCCCACTCAATGTAAAACAATTTGCAAAGTCCGTATTCACAAAGGTCATATTTTACAAGTGATCTATATCAAGAGTGGTTTTCCCAACTAGAGAGTAACCTAACTAATAAACGAATCATTATTCGAGCATGGCCATGCATTTCAGTTACAACTCCTCGAGTGGCCCTGAGAAATAACAAAACCTGATAAAGGTTGGATATTTTCTTCAACTCAAATCCTGCAGATATAAGCACAGTATGAAATGAACCAGTAAAAATCTGCTTAGCCTCCTGTTACGGTCGACCATGAGAAAGAAACTAAAGTCACCCAAAAACTGCCTTAATCTCAAGAGACAATCGATAGTCAAAAGAATCGACTCTAGGAACACTATGGACGTCCAATCCACGACCTGACACCGAATGTTCTTACACATTTTGGACTCCATAACGTTGTCACGATGTCCTAAGAGGTATCTTTATAACTCGTATATGTGATCGATAAGTCAACCGTTTGACTTATGGCTCGTTCAACCCACCATCAATCAACTTCATAATATAATTGCCAGAGTTATCAGCTCATGTGGGCGATTACGGACCAAAACAAATATAATGTAATTCAGTTCACTTTGTGGCGTTCAATGTTGTCGTACAATCCACATGAAAAACAAAATATGAAACAATACGATGATGTTATGAATAGTATATGAAAAAAGATACATTTATCTAATCCATATAAACAGCTACTACAACTCAGGAACACGTTTAATTCCCATGGAAATAACGTGCCCTTCATGCTTATCATATTTTAACGGTTTAGTGAGAGGGTCCGCGATGTTGTCATCCGAAGCAATCTTGTCTATCACTATCTCCTTTTGCTCCACGTAATCTCGGATCATGCGAGCCTTCCGAAGTACATGTCTAGACTTGTTGCTAGACTTAGGCTCCTTAGCTTGGAAGATGACACCTCTATTATCACAATAGATGGTGATTGGGTCATTTGAACTAGGAACTACGGTTAGTCCTTGTAAGAACTGACGCATCCATTTAGCTTCCTTTGCAGCTTCCGAAGCGGCATAGTACTCGGACTCAGTTGTAGAACCTGCTATAACACTTTGTTTGGAACTTTTCCAACTGACCGCAGCGCCATTAAGAGTAAAGACGAATCCAGACTGAGATTTCGAGTTGGTTCTCAACCTTATTCCTTGAACTTTTCAAAGGACTCACTTATTCCTTGAACCTTATTCCTTGAACCTTTATTCCCAGTTGGTTCTCAACCTTATTCTGGAATTCCTTGAACTTTTCAAAGGACTCACTTTTATGCTTCATTAAGTAGACATATCCGTATCTACTCAAATCATCCGTGAAAGTGATAAAATATCTATAGCCGTCTCTTGCGTTGATTGACATAGGTCCACATACATCAGTATGAATGAGTCCTAATAGGCCATTAGCACGCATTCCAACACCTTTGAAGGAAATTCGAGTCATTTTGCCGATAAGACATGATTCACACGTGCCAAATGATTAGTAATCAAATGGGGAGATAGTCCCATTCTCAATGAGCTTCTTTACACGTTTTTCATTGTGTCCCGTACGACAGTGCCATAGATAAGTTTGATCTTTGTCACCAACCTTTAATTTCTTATTATTCACATGTAATATGTCTGTGGTTTGATCTAAGATATAAATGCCATTCATGGAAAATGCTTTGCCATAAACCATTTCATTCAAAGAGAAAATACAGCTATTGTCTTTTATTGAAAATGTAAAACCGTATTTATCCAGCACAGAAACAGAAATAATGTTCTTAGATAAACTGGTTACATAGTAACAGTTATATAAATACAACTCAAATCCACTCGGGAGTTGGATTACATATGTTCCCATTGAGACTGCAGCAACTCTTGCTCCATTCCCGACTCGCAGGTCCACATCACCCTTTGCGAGAGGTGTGATGTTTTTTAGACCCTGCAAATGATTACACAGATGAGAACCACAACTTGTATCAAGTACCCAAGTTCCGAAACTTGCATGGTTAATCTCAATCATATGAATATAAGATGACATACCAACAGGAGTGACGCGACCTGCTTTTATGTCCTCACGGTACACGGGATAGTTCCTCCTCCAATGCCCAGTCTTGTGGCAAGGGTGGCACTCAATGTTACTGTCCTTTCTCTTTGCCTTGCCTTGTGAGCTACTAGTCTCGCCAGGCCCACTCTTACCCTTTCCTGACTTCTTAAACTTTGGCTTCCCTACAGTTAGGTCGCCGTGAGCCTTGCCCTTACCTTTGTTCTTGTTGGAAATCATGAGAACATCTTGCTTCATGCTCCCACTCATTTTCAGATCCTTCTCGGTCCGTACGAGAAGTGAGTGTAGCTCATGAGGACTTTTCCTCATGTCATTCATGTAGTAATTTGCCCTGAAAAGAGCAAAACCATTATTAAGTGAATGAAGCATACGGTCAATGACAATGCTCTCACTGATTTTGCAATCAAGTGCCTCCAGTTTCTCGACATTCTCAATCATATCAAGAATGTGTGGGCTAACCGGTTGGCCCTTCTGGAGTTTCGCCTCAAAGAAGCGACATGTATGCTCATAAGTAACGATTCTCGGTGCTTTTGATAATTCGTTAGTGAGCGTGGTGAAAATCTTATTTGCACCTTGGGCAATGAAGCGTCTTTGAAAATTGGTTTCCATTGCAAAGATGAGTACGTTCTTTATGGCACCCGCTTCCATAACGAAGTCACTATAAGCAAGTGACTCGTTAGCTCTCGCATTGGGGCGTGGGTTTGGCGGTATTGGCTCAGTCAAGTACTGGAGCTTGCCGTCAGCAATGACTGCATTCCGTAATGCCGCCTCCCAGTCCGCAAAGTTGGACCCGTCATTCTTCAGTCGCGTGGACTGATTCATGTGATCCATTAAAGTTTTAAGCCAAGACTCGCGTGCGAGTGTGGCACTTGGCATAGGGACATCATTACGGCCAGCCATTTTTTATAAGCAGTATTATCAATATAAAACGAATTCTACACTGCGAAAAAGAAGAAAAACATAATAAGCATACTCATCGATATGAATTAAGTGTAGTGCAAAACTTGTTTAATTGCGAAGACTCAAGCATTTATACAATTGACCTTCCTCAAGAATTATATAAATGATCCCAAGACCCCAATTATCTGTAAATTGATAAGCCAACTTCTTGGCTAATTCTACCTTTAGAATTCTTGGTCGATAAATTTGTATCTTTAGTCCATCATAATCACGAGAAACTCTTCGGATTATATTGTTGAGGTAAAATAAGTCAACACATACTACTTACCCAACGTAGAAGGGGTCATATGGAGAGTAAGGTCCTATATGCCTACCGACGAAGAAGGGACTCATAGTAGTTTGGCCTATAAAGATTAGTCTCAATTTTTAGGTTTTAGAGGAAGATCCCATCAACGTTATTTTAATTCATTTTAAGTGAACGAATATCTAGCATGCGAGAATGAATAAACTAAGATGATGGCTTAAAATTCGTGTGACATCTTTATGTCCATGATAACTAACATCCAAACTATATGAGTCAATTTACATGTATTTTAGTAGGTGGTTTGGTTTAGGCGGAATATGATGCAATAACTATCATGTGAAGAAAAGCAACAAGAACGAAAAATACGTAAAATTACAAAGTCCTAGTGTGGCCTATCTACCAAAATGAACAAAATACAACTTTGGAATCCATCCAGAATTGGACCCGAAAAGCTTGTCTTGATGTTCCATCTTGGTCCATGTAGCGGGAGTGAGCAATATGATCTCCATCTTTAGTCTTCTCAAATTACATTTAATAAATTACAAAATATAAACCTATTTACATTCTAATTTAAAAACATAATTTCAAAGAAAACAAAAGGAGATTTGAGATCTCAAAATTACATAAAGATCATGTTTCCATCATTACGACAACATAATCATCTAAGGCCACATTAGGTAATACAAATTACAACCAATTGCAAAAATACGTAAATAATCATTCAACAAATTATTCAACAAAATAAAATGCATCAACAATAAATTAGTCATTCAAGACATAATTCCATAATTATGTAGAGTAATTTATCCAAACCACCTATTTTAAAATGATCAAAAATATGTGACAATTCCTAAATTACTCACAACAATTCCAATCAAACATAATCCAATTTTAATTCATATTATCGTATAATATGAATTAATCCAACATTATTTTAAACCATTTTAAAATAATTTGGGTATCCAATAATTGTGAACTTTTTCACAACAACAATCATACATTATCAATATAATGCAGAAAAAAAAAATTATTCGGCCAAAAAAAAAAAACAAAAAAATCCGAAACAATTTTTTTTTTTTTTTTATAAAACAGCAGCCACGGCCTGTTTTTTTTTTTTTTTTTAATTTATTTATTTTAATACATACTTTAATTTGATGTTGCTAATATTACAAGATCGGTACAATTATCAACATTTAGTCATTATTAAACATTGATACAAACTAGATGATTCAATTTAACATTTTAAAATGAATATCTAAATCATGATTAAATTGATTATCTTAATATTTGACTAATCATAATTGATTTGAACATCATTAAAATTATTGAATCATGATGCAAAACAACAATTTAATCATCATGTATGCCGAAAATATATAGCAAAACAAATGTTCATAAACATCCAAAACAATTTCCATTTACATTTTAATTTAATCCTTATTAAATTAAAACATCTACAAATTTATCATATTGTCATCTTAACATTTTAAAACAACAATATCATAAATCAAAATGAAAACAAGAATCAAAATAAAAAAAAATAATACACGGCCGGAAAAAATTTTAGCCGAAATAAAATTTCAATTTTTTTTTTTTTTTTATCATTTATGAAAAATCATATAAAATAATTTCGTAGCCAAAGCTCTGATACCACTTGTGGGAAATATCGGTATATTTCAACATGAAATTTAAGGATTATAACGAAATTATAATATATGAAATACGAGTCATAAACGAAAAGCATAATATAAAACATAGAGATTAGAATCAACCTCCAGTCCTAGCAATATGGCCTAAGAACAAATATCAAGATCGATATTCTCCTAATCGTTGCACCCAAGATGCTCTGAGAAATGCCTTTTTCTTGTGCTAGAATGAATACAAAAATTACTGCTCATTTTTTTTGTGAAAAAGTTGTGATGATAAGAAGTGTAGAGAATGAGTTTATATCAAACTCTTTTTTCTCTTCCTTTGACCGTCCAAGAGGTAGAGTAAGGGGAGGAGTCTTCCCTCTTTTTCCTCTACATCTTTTTAGGTTGTTAGCTTAGCTTTTTATTTTTAATGTATAAAATGTATATGTATTATTATTGTCATTTATGTTGTCACATATTAATAAGTCTATACAACATCTTGTAGTCGATTTATTAATACCGGTCTGACATCATTTATTATGACAATATCGAATCATATAT
Organism: Heliosperma pusillum; assembly: GCA_022085475.1. Classification (NCBI taxonomy): domain Eukaryota; kingdom Viridiplantae; phylum Streptophyta; class Magnoliopsida; order Caryophyllales; family Caryophyllaceae; genus Heliosperma; species Heliosperma pusillum. Next base: position 16,431 of record JAIUZE010010691.1, read on the forward strand.
AATTTGCTAATTAAATATAACAGTTTATATTTAATTACGAATTAACATTTAATTCGTTTAAGCTTACATTATTTAATCGTATTAAATAATTACATTATATACATCAATTAGATATAACAGTTTATATTCAACTACGAATTAACCTTTAATTCGTCTCAGCTAGTATTATTTAATCGTATTAAATAATCGTATCATCATTACATTGACTAACCTTTTAGTCATATCCACCGACTAACCTTTTAGTCATATAAGGCATTAATATGATTATATTTTTCATATAATCATATCTCTCAAACACATCCTTTAGGTGTGACTTTTAGGGACCAGTTGATCACCGCCATTAAAATGACAATAACGTCAAACTTCTAGCAAGCCAACCGTTATCGATAAACATTAATCAACTGATAAGAATACTAAGTATACCATGTGAACTTGTAAGAGATTTATACACGTTATCACACTAACTGTGGAGGACAGTAGCTCCAACAACCGTCCCAGTGTAACACTCAAGATTTTGTATTAATGAGTAATTTACTAAAGTCGTAAATTTTATAAATTCGTCTTTTACTTTTATTGGTTAAAATAATTTTAAGTCGATAATTTATGATTTCGTGGCTTTAAATTAATGTTAAATAGAATTTAGTTCAGGTGGGTAGAAACCGTCGCATTTCAAGCCGAAATGAGTTCATAATCAGATTCTACGCGAAAATCCAAGTGAGTTGACCCGATTATGAAATTTGTTCTATTACTCACCTTTTCAAAATAAACTCATTTATCCCTCTCCCTTCCTCTACAAAATTTCATCAACATAATACCTTCATCTTTTTCCTCATACACTCAAAACCACCATTAAGTCTCCATAACTTCATAAACTTAAGACATATGCCATTTATTCGTCTTTCAACGAAACTTGACGATTTTTATATCAATCTTCTCCTCTAATCTTCCTCTTCCTTTTCTTAACATAAAATATCCATTTCCTCCAACTTTTTAGAAAACCCATTTTTCTAGATCTAAACTTTAGACGGACATAACTTCTTCGTTTCTTAACCAAATTCAATTCCGTTTAATGTTTCAGAATCCTCTGATCATCCTCTTTCTTTCCAGCCAATAAAAGATTGAAACTTTTAATCTTCTTCTTAGACCGATTTTCCAGAATTTTGTTCATACCTTCTAGTCTTGCAATTTGTCGGAAAAAGATGGGTTTTGAAGATTTTGGGTCAAGGGATTCGAATGGGTTGATGGTTAGCTAGAGAACTGAAGATTCGAAGTGCTGATTGAGGTAACGTAGACGGGTTACTCGATATCACATCTTTATGTGTTTTAAATAATGAATTAGTAACCAAATAGGAATGATTATGACAATATCATGTTGGATGTTTTAAGGGAGATTTAGGCTTTAGAATCGCCTTAATCGGAGTCCGTATGAGCAAATGGCGTCCGTTTTACTATTTTGAGCCTTTGAATGATTATAACATATGAAAATGAATTGTTTATATTATTATGCTTATTTTGTTGACCTAGCTATCATGTTAGCTTCATTCACATGTTTAGGTACGTATATATTACCGTCACATGTTTAATTAGCGGTTTCAAAGTATGAATTGGCCATGTTTAATATGTTTATCATTATGTCGCAATTCTTATGTCGTAATCACATGTCCTAGTTAAATGTATCTTGTATGCCTTGAATAATAGGCCGATTCTTACCTATTGGATGATTTAAACTCTCATTTCCCGTTTGCACCTCTATACTCGTTGAACTTGATGTCGGAGCGATAGGGGTACAACCTTGATACTTTTATGCATTTGTTTAGTGGGGATATAACGATGTTGTTAGGAGGCGAACGTAATGCGTTGATCGACCCGACCGTCAAATGTTGTATCCTTGCAAGGTGGTGTCAGTGCATGTAGCGTACTTGCTTGTTTATCCTTGACCTCATCTCCGTGTGGTTTAGCCGGAGTATGATACTTGTGCTCTATCCGCCTCTTTCGTGTAGTTTAGCCAAATTTGGGGTACTCGACGTCATTTGTGTTGATCGAGTCTTGGATGCGAAATGTTCATCGCATGTGGAATCAGAACATGTTTATTCCGAAAGTCTGGTCAGGTTTAGACGAGGACCGTATTATTATCGTCGTCCTACCGGGAGGAAATGAGAGTCTTTCGTGTACAAAAAGTTTATCGTATACGGTTCGGGGAAATGTTTATCCCGTGGACGTGTTAGTCTTTCGTGTACAAAATGCTTATCATATACGGTTCATGGAAATGTTTATCCCGTGGACATGCTTGGTCATATTTCCAAAGTACAGATGCTAGTGCGTGTCATTTACTGTGAGAGTGTGTATACTTATGTTTGATCATATGATGGATTGTATACGTGATTGATTGGCTGCCATACTTATGTTTGTATGTTGAGTCCCGAACCTTCTCAAGCATATGTCGCTAATGGTGAGATGCATGCCCTTACTGTACATATGGTTTCCAAGGGGAGTCTTCCCCGAGTCGATGTAGCACGATGATGTTACGATTGATGTTTCGCATGCTTATGCAATGATAATATGAAATGCTCTACTTATAATTGGCATGATATGTAGGTATGCATGATGATACATGTTTCTATACTTGTTTATGTGCGTTTTAATGTGATATGGCTGTGAGAACCCCGAGTTACTCCCCACTGACTATGGCATTCATGTTTCATGAATGAACAGGTTGCAGGTTGGTGTTGCATGGGGTTTTGACGAGTGAGCTAGCGAACATTGTACTTACAGCGATTCACCCTTAGCGTGTAGTTTATATTAGTTTATTATCTTAATTGTGTTTTATCAAGGTATTGGTGTCCCTTGTATTTATTTAAGATACAATTTGTATAAACAATTTATTAAAAATTTTGGTTTTAAAATATAGTGATATTCGCGGTTTTGCTTTTAAAGTTTCTAAGATCTTGTATTTTCCACTGCAAATCTATGAGTTTACTTTATTGCGAAATCGCGGGGTGTCACACCTCACACCCAGTCGAGGTACCGGTCGCCAGTGGTCTGACAGGCTGGGAAGTTCATGTAAGTTAATATGCATTTTGTAGTGTCTAGTGTCCCAGCCGGGGCACCGACCGGTGGTGGCCTGTCCGCCTGGGAGTCTCCTGTAAGTTAAGGTTCATTTGATTGTGTCATGTGTCCCAGTTAGGGTACTGGCCGCCGGTTGCCTAGCTGGCTGGGAAGTCCCAGTTGTTTGATTTGTGCGTGTTAGTCCGAGGTGTCCAGCCAGTGGGTCGGCAGCTGGTGCCCACGAACCCCCTAATCATTTCCCTCTGTTTTCTTGCTACTGGCCTGGTGCCCGACCGGTGAGCTGGCAGCCGGTGACACCACCGGCCGTGAACCCCTATTTCTCATTTTCATTCCCTTCTTATATGATTTGTAAGTGGTGAATTTATGATTTGTCCACACTGTAATTTTATGAAATATTATAGAATATTCATGTATGAGTTATATCACATATCATATGCCTTATTCACATGTCTTATTCAAATGAGCTTTGTATGCCTTGGATGGTGAGTGTAATGGTGTTTGTTCATATGGAGTCAAACTCTCATTATAGCTAGTGTGCCTTAGTAATTGGGCTAAAGGTCTACGTAATGAGAGTACATGTGTTTGGAGGATGATTTTGGGTAGTGCTCGGTCATGTTCATATATCACTGAGTCGGGTACTTGAGTATATATAGTACCCGGACATATAAGCATACCAATGTTTGAGTATCTGTATGTAGTAATCATCCCTTTGTGCAAGTGTGAATATGACAACGTTGTTGGGAGGCGAATGCATTGGTATCTATCTGTAGTAATCATTTCTGGAATATTCCGTCTCGAAACGAGACGGGATGTTGAAAATGGAGACAACGTTTTACCCGGACTCCGAATTGACTCTAATTGATGTCAAAATGACCGTATTGGTATGTAGATGACGATTCAAGGTTATTTGACACGAATATTCTAGTTAACATTTACTCCCTCCCTTCAACTCCACTCTACCATATTCAATTTTGTACACTATTCATGTATGAACATCTAATTGCAATTTTCTATCAATAAATAAGTGAAAGTATATTCATGTGTGATCTTGTTTGATCCCTCTTTACGAGTACATTATAAATATCTAACTTTTATAATTTTTTCAAATATAAAGCTAACGATATTTACCGTGTAAAACACGCGTTGGCAAACGTGAACAAGTAAAGTGATAGACTGGAGTTGAAGGGAGGAAATATTAACTAACTTCTGAAACATCATAAATCGCGAATATTCCAAACATGCTTCTCCGATCATCATTAGGTGGCTTTTGGGCGGTGCAAATTGAGGTGTCTAGAGATGGTATCCCTCCTATTTAACTGAGAAGGTCTTGCTAAAAGCTAAGACCAAGGGCATATTACTATTCGCCATCTCACAAATATGAGTGACATTAGTAATTTCAGAGAGACGATGCACTCCTTATATAAAGTTCATCTTGGTTTTTTATCCAAACAAATATTATAATCAAACTTCGATTTATTCTCATGTCAATATTATGTGAACGGCCTAACGGGAGTTATTTGTTGGTCATGCGACATACATAAATCTTAAGACATGAACTATGTATCATATTCTATTATATCGTGAAATTTATCACTATTTTGGTGTTCGTAGAAACTAGTAAACAGTATAAATGAGATGACATTGGTATGCAGCAGAAAGATGAGCATGCAGATGAAGATAGAATCAAAGACCTTTCTTTTTGTAAAAACAGCAGCACACTAGGTAGTAAGTATAGGAGGAAGGTTTTGAGACTTGGAGCCAAGAATACTAGCATTTGTATCGGGAAAGAACTTTTCTACTTCTGACAGTGACGTTATACGCCCATAGTTACTGACTTCCACAGGGTAACGAAGAAGGTGGCCGGGCAAATCTTGATCACACACTTCATCTGCATAAATCTTCCAGTGTTGTTCAGCAATCTTGTTGACTTCTTGTATACATTCAAGTTTCTCCGGATGGAGAAAAGAGTCATGGATTTCATGTAGATGTTCGTACCAGAGAGCCATTCTAAAACCAAATATCTGACCCTTTGCCGGTTGCTTTGCTGATATATGATGCGGTTGGTAGGCTCCCATTGCGATCTCTGTGTCCCTTCCTCCATCCATTGATCTTTGGTTTATATTGGCAGATCCAATAATTATGTACTCATCATCGACTGAAAAAAAAAACCTACATGTGTCAATGCATGCCAAATCCACAATAAAGAAAACAAGGAAAATTTCATTTTTGGTGACATAACCTTTGAGCTAATTTTACATTGGTTCTTTGAAATTTGACAAAAATTCACTTTGCAAGAGTTTGAAAAATGTCTGAGTTCCATGACCCTATGTTTGAGTAATTGCACACTTTAGCTACCTAAGCTATGAAGTAACATTCAAAATCTAAAAATATTAAGAGTAAATTAATAATTACTCCCTTAAAAGATTCACTCTTTTATAAGTTGTTTGGCTAAAATTACTCCCTTAAAGATGCACTTTTATCAAAAATTGTTTCAAATTTCAATTTAAGTCACTTATTTTGTCTGTTTTTGAACTCTTCCTCTATTTGTCTACATAGTTTTACCTTTCAAAGTATAGATTGACTAATGCACAAACGAAATAAGTACAAAAATAGACAAAATAAATGACTTGAATTGGACTTTTTAAGCAATTTTTGATAAAAGTGTAACTTTAGGGTGTAATTTTAGCAAAACAACTTATAAGGGAGTAAATTTATAAAGTGAATCTTATAAGGGAGTAATTATTAATTTACTCAAATATTAATGAAAATTTTCAAAAATGAAGTGCGAAAATCGATACTAAAAACTACCAGAACTATTTTATGATGAATAAAAGCATTTAGGTTTTGATGAAATTTTGGTTTGGTCGCCTCAGTAGTAAATAAGACAAACTTCGGTCACCAAAGTAGAATTTGTGAAGAGTCATCAAAAGTAACAAATAGGAAACTTTTTTTGCAAAAACTCGGTTTAATTACCTTTTTTAGCGCGAAGCATGGTAAACAGAAATGTGAGAACTCTACCTAAATTGTACTCTAATAGACTGCAAACGAAATTTAAAAAAGGCGAGTCAGATCTACATACCTATCATCATTTTTGCATGAACATATATCATAAAGCGTCTATGGACCTGAGCTCTGAAGTAATCAGAATCCGGCTCTGGCTTTTCTGGTGTATCTTCTCCAGAATCGAGAATCTCCCGATTACCAAGACAAAAAAATGACAAATAGTCTTTTGGGTGTGCATTTAGCTGTTTGTGTTGGATGGCTGCAGCAATGTCAGTATACATCATTTCCATCGTCCTCCTTTGATAATACAATATTTCCTGCACGACACCGCTTTCAGGCATTCCTTCTGGCCACATTGGGATGACAACATAAACCGAGAATCTCTCTCCAGCCTCTATCTTGCTGACAATCTTTAAGGAAAGCTCTTTCGGAATGAGATGTAAGGCACCAAACGGGTCCTTGGGTTTTGAGCTAGGCAAACTTCCACCTTCTTGAACTTCCGGCTTCCAGTCATAAGAACTTCCAATGAAATACTGATTTTCAATGTAAATAAAGTTCCTTGCTCGTCTGATGGCATTTACATACCCGTCTTGAATGCTTCGATCGATAACAGTCCCTTTATCAGCAACAAGATTAAATCTAGCTACTTTCTTAGGTTCCAAAGGAAAACCTGTAACAGACCCGCTATCAATAGATCGAAATATTTGGACATTCCAATCTTCACCATCCTTTGTTGGTGCCTTTTCTAACGGGCTTGTCATTATCCGGTCAAGCTCTTCTAGTGAATATAAAAAACGCTGCCCAACTTGCTTCGTCCACCTTTGTTCAAAGTTGTACAGCACATCCCACGCTACCGGCCCTTCTAGACGGCAATGGACATCATGCCAAGGCTCTCTTGGACCACCTTTTTTAATTGAAGACCCGGAGAAGTTTGGCTGATGAAAATCCTGGGCATGAACAGTGTTTAGTGTCCGGAAAAGGGAATGCTCTTGTGTATCATACCGACCCTCACAAAGATCAATGCCTCCCAGGAAACTCACAATCCGTCTCTTTCCACTGCTGTCCTCGCAATCAACCACTAAAGTCTTTTGGTGGTGTGTGAACAAAGAATTACTCTCAACACCCTGAATCATGCTTTTTCCTTCCGAAGTTAAACGTGGGCACCGGAAACACTGTACATTGGTATCCTTGAAGTAAGCTATCGTGTCCTCATCATGGGTTCCCATTAACCCAAAACCTTGATGAAGTGTCTGATAAAGCCATTGTTTTGAAGTTATATCATCCCATACCAGTATAAGAACTCTCATGCCCTTCTCTTTGGCTTTCTCGATAAGAATTTCCCCTAATGTAAGGTTTTCAAACTTCGAATGATTTGGCCCACGTGGGTCCCTTATGAGTGTAATTTTGGTGTATACTGACCATCCAGCTATGTAAATTAAGTATTTTGCGTTTATAATAGCATCAAATATGTCCTCCCAACATCGCTGCGCTTCATAAAACATACCATGGGAAAGACCAAATTTAGGTATGAAATTGTTTGAGACATGTGCATCTTGATAAAGTGTGACTTTGCAACCAGGTCTCTGGTTGAAGAATGTGAAAGGGACTCCTCCAAATTGCGGGCTTGGGATGCCTTTAGACCAGAACTGGTCTCGAGTAACATCAAAAAACTGCACATTGACATGAATTTGTGAATGTATGGCCTTGCCCTTCTCATCAACTATATGAAGCCATCGTTTAACCGGATGACCACTGATGACTTCATCAACTGAGAGATAAGCTCTTCCTATAAGTGTTGCACTGACCGGATTTTCATCTTTGACAGTAAATATAATGTTGGACACTTCATGGGCACAAATTATGCGAAATGACTGAAACCACTGAGGAGTGGAAGGCGTGTCAATGACGGTTGTTCGGGCTACTCTGGCGGCGTCCAGATCAACTGTGGTGTAGAGTCTAAAATCCATAAGCTGCAATATTGAAGATTCAGTTGTAGAGTCATAAAGACCTAGTGGTTAAGATAGACTAGGATAAGATTGTCTACTAAGAACACATACCCTAGGATCACATGCGCAACACCCTTTGACTCTATACAATAATGTTTTCCATGTCCTTGTTGGGTCATGAACAACCTAATGTCCCAAAATAATAGAACAACAAAGGGGTTAGTCATAAAACAAGTCATACTTCTATAAGATGTCCATTGAAGGACACTAATGGGTGGATGATGCTCACAGCTCATGTATAAATGAAAAAAAACAGCAAGGAAATGGTGGTAAGACAAGTTATGCCTATTACATAGCAAAAGTTGACGTAACACATTTTGGGCGAATTGAATTCTCGTATCAGTGTAAGAAAAACATCTACAATACTCCGTCTGTCCCGCCATTTTGGGCGAATTGAATTCTCGTTATTAGATTTTTTTTCCTGAAATGGGGTTTAAAGCCAAAGTATTTACAAAAACGGAGCTCATTTTAAAATAATTACAAGAAATGAATCCACGTCATCACCAAGAACAGATTACTAAGAATAAGGGAATGAAGCTTACGGAAAAGATTGTTGCTAAAATAAGATCATGGGGTTCTAGACAGTTCTCTTATGCATAGATTAGCTTTGGCAAATTTTGTCCTTCAAACCCTTCACACCTATTGGGCAAGCATTTTTCTTATTCCTAAAGGCATCATGAAGAAAATTGATGCCATTTGTAGGAGAAACTATTTATGGGGATGAAATTTATGTGAAGGCGCCTAATATTAGGTGGTGGGAAATGTTGCACTCCTAAGGCTGAGGGTGGATTGGACATACAAGATTCAAAACTTTGGAATAAAGCTTCTCTTGGTAAATACATTTGGCGGTTAGCTTCAAAAGGACCATTGTGGGTGAGATGGGTGAACCATGTGTATAAAAAGGCACTCAATGGACTGACTATAATCCTCCTGTCGATTGTAGTTGGTCATCGAAGAGAATTGGTCACCTAATGACTGTTTGGAAGCCTGCTTGCAATGGTTCCCTTTAAGGATCTGTTTGCAATTTTTGCAAAATTATGAGCATGTAACTTACCATTAGAAGAGAGATTTAAGAGTAGCTAGAAAGCATGATAGCTCTACAAAGCTACGTAGCTAATTGAATTTAAAAAAATAAAAGGTAAATTTTTTCATTGGATGAAAACAAGAATGTAGGACCCATCCAAGCTATGGCTTATGTAATTTGAAATGCTACAGTGGCAGATTACAGGTCCAGTTTCCAGTTCAGAACCTGATACAGTGGCAGAAAAAAAAAGGCAGAGGAAGAAGCAGTTGCAAAGGTGTTTTATAGGTGTTTGTCATGTGGCTATGGTGTATGTAATTTGAAATGCTAGGAACACTGCTAGACTGTATTTTCAGGTAACTCGACCAGAAAGAGTGGTACATCAAAGCATCCATAGTGTTAAAGATCGGTTATGGGGAAGAAATCAAGAGTTAACCATTTAATCTTTAATTTTCCAGGTAAATCTGATTTTAGCATTTTAAAACTTGAAAACTAATGCCAAAAGAAAGTATTCTTTCGTCTCAATCATTTGTTAGCTATTCCATTTTAGGTTGTTACCGTTATATATTGAAAATTTTTCTTATGATAAATTTGATCGTCCAATTGGAAATATTATCAATTTGTGTGATCCATTAATTATGACCACGAATTGTCCCCTCCATTCTCGATGAGTTTTTGTGTCAAAAGTAAGGGTAAACAAATAACGTGACTGACGTGACTGAGGTATACGGGACAAAACCCCAAAAAAGTGATGGTGATAGGGTGCCACCCGTTGGTATCAAATTTTAATACCACCTTATTTTTAGAATAATAATAATAAAAAAAAAAAGTAATATTCATTTTTGCACCAAATCTTTGATATAATTGTAATTTACAACTGAATCAAAAATAGGGTTGTAATTTACAACTGAATAAAAAATAAAGTTGTAACTATCGGTCTTCAACTTGTGATGGATTGTACTCGTCTATGAAAATTTGTGTAGTTTGATATCACTGTGATTTGTGAAAAAACGTTTTGTAGATCACTTTTGTTGCAAACTTGTGACATGGGAGCTCTCACAAGAAGTAAGTGGGTGAAAGCAAGACGGTCTGAATTGTAAATTGCTTAGTTAATAATTTCCAAAAAGAAAAAAAACGCAAGTATATCTCAGAATTCAGAAAGCACACCTGTCTCAAGGGCGACCCAAATCCGACATGCAACTTATCAATTTCAAAGATTGTGGCAAATAGCACCCCATGAAGCAGCCTCTTCATTGAAGCATCAACAAATGATTACAGAAATATTGAATGGTAACAAACAGTAGAATTGAAGTGGAATTTATATGAGGTAATTGGTAACCGAAAAATGGGAGAAATCTCCACAAAAAAGACATTTTGTTGCCAAGCAAAGGATACCTTAAGAGATTCTTACAAAGTTGCCTCATTCTAAAGACTCTTCTTCTTAGCTTCTCTCTAATACCTTGCTTTCTAAGGGGAAGAAGTTTGGTGTATCAAATAAATACCCATTTTTAAGATTAACAACATGTAAGGTACCGTTGTCACACTAGAATATGATCATATGGAGCATAACTTTGCATGCAAAATTGCAGATACAAGTTTAGATCAGCAAGTTTGATTTAACAAGCTTTTTTTTTTATATATACAAAAGTCGTTGAATGAAAGATTTAATCGTTTGTTCCTTATTAGCGAGTCGGAATTCCATCGGATTGGTGATGATTAAATGGAGGTGAAGTAAAACAACTCAGAAATGGAATGACATCAGTAGGATTTGCCTTGTTTAAACTCGCCAGTTTGTAATTGAAATGAACTTGTTTTCGTGTTGTACTTTTCTGAATTTATAAGAAATGGAACAAGGCTTGCACTAACACAAGTTAAACAAGATAGTACTAGGACTCACCAAAAATATACGATACGGTTTATAAATACGGATACGATACGCTATATGGTTTTAATTATACGAATTTCCGGGTTTTCGGGTACCCGGTTAACCCGAATACCTGGTTAAACCGGGTCGTATCCGGGTACTAATTTTTGGCTTTCCAAAAACCGGGTACCCGATACGGTTTTTAAAACTGTATCGGGTACCCGCTTTTGCTCACCCCTATATAGTACCCTTAGCAAAGCACACAACAACCGGTAGAGGGGGTGTGACAAAAGCCTAGCACACAACAAAGACTAAGGTCACCGTGTGTTAACCAAACACACAGCAAAGGCTAACAACACAAGAAAAATCTCAAGTACTAATCACAGAGTTTGTTTTATAAACAAAGTTCAGTTTTTCATTCATTCATAAAATTTGATTTCCTTAGGTCACAAAGCAAGACTTATATAGGCCAAGGGGGCACATCTTCGCGATAACAAATTATTTTACGCATTTTTAACCCACATTTTATCCCATATTCGATCGAATTAATAACACGGGTAGACGTTATTTACTTAGTTTATAATAAAATAAAGGGAAATTATACGGCGTACCCCCAAGCTTTTTGAACTTCTATGTTGTACCCCTACATTTTTGAACTTCTATGGTGTACCCTTAAACTCTATTCATTAGTCTACTCAATGACCTTATTGATTGTCTTTGCTAAGTTAGTTTTTTAGTTGATCTATTAAACGTAGAGCTGATTACGAGATATACCGCCCGATATGTCCGGCCCGTGTTTTAAGAGGGATTAGACAGCGTAAATTTTTAAAAATGAGAAATGGACCGGACAAGACCGACCCGAATTAATAAATGGGCCGGATATGGACACTTAATTTTCAGCCCGGGTCAGCCCACCCAATCCGTTAACAAAAATTTACTAAACCCCATAAAACGTTTCCGCATAATGAAATTCACTGAGGGGCTGTTTGGTTAGGGGTATTTAGGAATGTGATGTAGGTATAAGTGAAAGTCCATAGACCTTAATTAGACTCCTCTAATTATTTACTAAATTACTTTTTAATTTAGATTATAATGATCTATGTAACATGCATGCAAATATAAAGACATTTATATAAGAGAAGAAATTTCCTCACATTGGTATGGAAAATATAAGGGCACAACAAGAACTCCTTCTTGTTGATCTTGAGCTACAAATATGGTTGAACACAAATAATCTCCAAAGTAGAAGATCTCCTCTTAGTTGCACCAAGATGAACCAAACAATCTACCCTTATTATTAACTAGATAATAAGATAGATAATATACTACTAATATTAGACTATATTACTACACTAGTAATACTTAGGAAATATTAGTATATGAGAGTTGTAGTGAGAAGATGAGTTTTGAGAGATGAATGATAAAATAAGTAAGAATGAAGAAGTGAATAAATTGAACAACAATTGCTCAATTTATAGCCATAAGGGCCGGCTCTATCATCACCCAAGAGTGACTTTTTTCTTCTTATTTTATTGCCATGTAAGGTGGTAATGTGTTGTAGTGAATAAAATGATATCATGTTAACTATTCATGTCATAAGCATATGTTGCTTATGAGTATGAATAAGAACAACCAACATCACCATTTGACTTCACCACAACCGGCCATGTGAGCCACAATTTGATCCATTTTGATTTTTGATATTTGTCCCACAAATACTTATTAATCATATGCTTAATTATCTTGTATAATTAAGTGTTAATTTGATCATATAACAATTATATGACACAAATAAATGAATAATATGTACTTAACATTTTAAGTAATATTCTACCATTATATCAATATATAATGGGTCCCACAATGCTTAGTTAATTTTTTTTACAACTCTTTGTAAATATAATTAACTAATTACCTCTATCTCAAAACCTCAACTAATTTAGTAATTTATCGATTAATTACTAAGTTAAATCTTATTTAATCGTATTAAAATAAGATATAAATTTATTAGTCAATTATCGCATAATTGAAAAATAAGCTTAATCGAATTTGAGTTCTTAACTCATTTTCTAATAATTAACTCTCGTACATATCGAATATATGTAATGTACTAATTAACTGTATCGTATACAAATAATTAGTTACTATTTGGATTCATCCTTTAGGTGTGACCGAAAGGGATCAGTTGATCACCGCCGTCAAACGACAATAACGTCAAACTCTAGTTCAGCCATACCGTTATTGATTGACGTTAAGCACTGACTATCATATATATATAGTCAATAATAGCCCAATTATATTCCTAATAAGATTTATTAATGTGGCGCACTTTTGTGGAGGACACCTACTCCAAACAATCTCCCCTTTTCTGACACCAGTGTTGGGGTCACCGGGGGGGGGGGGGGATTCTCTTGTCTCTTTATCTCATCTCCCACTCAACGCAAGGTGTCTTCCAGGTCGCACTTGCGATTGACAATATCTAGAGTGGTTTTCTCGATAGGGAGAGTAACTGTCTGACCGGAAAATCTACCATAGATCTCTTTCCGAGCGTGGCCACGCATTTACAGTAACTTCTCCTCGAGTGGCCTAAAGATGTTTTTACCCAACGTGGGTGGACAATTCCTGTTGATCCATCTACTCTGTATGATGCAGATCACCATGATCCAGAAGAAGTCCATCGGCCTCCTTTTACGGCACGACCTAGAACATCAACCAAAACCAATCGGAAACTGCACCGACTCAGATAGACGGTCGCCAGTCAAAAGAATCGACTTATAGGAATAAGATAGAAGACCCTGCCACGACCAGGCATCAAATAATTGATTTAAGGGTCTCTACAATGTCACTGTCCGACAGAGTGTCATACAGTCTGTCTAGTGTAAACGACCAGTCATCTCCATGACCCCATGGTGCTGAACCAACCATCGATCGACTTACAATCTAGTCATTTCGAGACGTCACCTCATTGAGTGACTAGGGACAAAATACTAAGTTCGTCCTATTCACTTGAATAGGGTCCAACAATCTATTCGGATAAACAAAGTATTAAATTTAGTCAAACTAAATAAAAGAGTTTAAAAATAAAACTCGAACAATGAATGCAATTATCATATATGAAATAATTAATACAACATTCAATTATTACATATTACATAATCTAAAGGAATTCTGGCACACGTCTCAATCCCATTGTGACGACATGACCATCATGCTTATCCTTTGATAAAGGCTTGGTTAAAGGATCAGCAATGTTGTCATCTGTCCCAACCTTACAAATGTCAATTTCCTTTCTGTCCACGTAATCTCTAATTACATGATATTTCCTAAGTACATGTCTAGACTTGTTACTAGACTTGGGCTCTTTTGCCTGAAAATAGCCCCACTGTTATCACAATAACATGTGATAGGATCTTTGGCAGTAGGGACTACTGATAGTCCTTCCAAAAATTGCCGAATCCATACAGCTTCCTTTGCAGCTTCAGACGCTGCAAGGTACTCTGCTTCTGTTGTAGAATCCGCTGTAACGCTTTGCTTGAAACTCTTCCAGCAAACAGCTCCTCCATTCATCATATAAACATAGCCGGATTGAGATTTCATATCATCCCTATCTGTTTGGAAACTGGCATCTGTGTAACCTTTTACACGTAACTCAGTCTCGCCTCCAAACACTAAGAACGAATCCTTGGTCCTTCTCAAGTACTTAAGGATTTTCTTTACGGCTATCCAGTGACTCTCACCTGGATTTGCTTGTTAACGACTTGTCATGCTCAAAGCATATGCAACGTCGGGACGAGTGCACATCATAGCATACATGATTGATCCAACGGCTGAAGCGTAAGGGATCAATTTCATGCGTTCAATCTCCTCGGGTTTCGTAGGGCACTCTGACTTGCTCAAAGTGATCCCACTTCCCATAGGAATAAAGCCTCTCTTAGATTCTTTCATGTTGAACCGATCAAGAATCTTATATCAAATAGTCTCGTGACTTATGCTAGTATCCTTTTAGATCTATCTCCCTATCATCCGGATACCTAAGAGTGCGCTGGGGGGCCTCTCCTAAGTCTTTTCATTTGGAAATGTATTCCTAGCCACTCCCTCCTTTACAGAAGTGAGCATTGGAATATCATTCACCAATGAGTAGTATGTCTCTACATACAGACTAGAAAAGGTTTTACTTTACTCTCCCACTAAACTTCATGTATAAACACGTTCCTCGACACTTCGAGTGAAACCTTTGTTTAATTACATACGAAAAAACGATGATTCCACTCCTGGATGCTTTGCTTAAGACCATAGATGGATCTCTTAAGTTTGTCATACCTTCTTAGGGTTTGATGGTCCCCAAAACCTTCAGTTGTGTCATGTACACTTCCTCTTCTAGAATCCCATTCAAGAAGGCGGTTTTGACATCCATTTGCCAAATCTCATAATTATGAATGCGGCAACCGCTAAGATAATCCTTATGGATCGAAGCATGGCGACTGGGGCGAAGGTTTCGTCATAGTGAAGACCATGAACTTGGGTGAAAACTTTTGCCACCAATCTAGCTTTATAAACATCATTATGTTTGTCTATGCCACTTTTGATCTTATAGATCCACTTACACTGAAGAGGTCGTACCTCCTTAGGTAAATCAACCAAGTCCCATACTTGATTGTCGTACATAGAATCCAGTTCGGATTGCATGGCTCCTAGCCATAGCTTTGAGTCGGGACTAGAAATGGCTGCTTTGTAGGTAGTAGGTTCGTTACTTTCAAAAAGTAAAACATTATAGTCATCACCTTCCTCTATAATACCAATGTATCTATCAGGTTGATGACTAATTTTGCTTGACCTCCTAGGTTCCGAAGGAATAATGACCGTGCCAGACGAAGAGGGAACATTTTCCTCGTCGTCCTTTTCGGTTTGTGGCTCTTGGACTTCATCAAGTTCAAATTTTCTCCCACTCTGTCTTTTAGAAATAAAATCATTTTCTAAAAAAACTGCATCACGAGACACAAACACTTTGTCCTCGTGTTTATTGTAGAAGTAATAAGCACGTGATTCCCTTGGATATCCTACAAAAAGACATTTGTCAGATTTGGGTGCGAGGTTATAGTCAGACTTAGTTCTTAACAATAAGCCTCGGCATCCCCAAATCTCTCATAAAATGACAAATAATGGGACTTCCTGTCCATATCTCATATGGAGTCTTGTTTGCCGCTTTAGTCGGGCTTCGATTTAGTGAAAAATATTGCAGATAAGATAGCAAAACCCCAAAAATAATCAGGAAGCTCTGTTAGACTCATCATAGATCGAACCATATCTAATAAAGTTCGATTTCTCCTTTCGGATACACCGTTTAATTGAGGTGTTCCAGGAGGAGTCCATTGTGAAACTATACCACAATCTTTCAGGTGTGAATCAAATTCATGGTTCAAGTATTCACCACCACGATCAGATCGTAGGGTTTTAATCTTTTTATTCAATTGGTTTTCTACTTCATTTTGAAATTCTTTGAACTTTTCAAAAGCATCACTTTTATGCCTCATCAAGTAGACATATCCATATCTACTCAAGTCGTCGGTAAAAGTAATGAAGTAGTAATAACCACCTCTAGCTCGGATAGTCATTGGACCGCATACATCCGTGTGTATAAGTCCTAATACTTCACTGCTCGTGTCCTGTGACACGTAAAGTAAAAGGAGAGCACGAGTCATCTTGCCTAGAAGTCACAAGATAGCATATGCCACAAGATTCGTCAATCCAAATGGTGGAGTACTTTAGACTGAAACAAAGTATCTTTGACGTCGTCGTGGTATGTGCCCTAAACGACAATGCCAAAGGTCATTGATTGACCTTAGTTACCGTTTTGAGGGGGCTTCTTGTTTTCTACATGATAGACCTCTTTTGCAATATCTAAAACATAAATACCTCCAATAGAAATGGCCTCGCCATAAACCATTTCATTAAGTGAAAAAGTACAACAGTTGTTCTTAATGAAAAATGAAAATCCTTCCATGTCTAACACGGAAATGGAGATAATGTTCTTGGTAAGAGTTGGAACATAATAGCAATTATTTAAATACAACTCTAAAACATTAGGCAAAAGAAGAACGTAGGTGCCCACGGAAACTGCGGCTACCTTAGCTCCATTTCCCATGCGCAGGTCCACGTCACCCTTGGCTAGTGCTTGCACGTCCCTCAGCCCCTGTACATGATTACAAAGGTGAGAACCACAACCGATATCAAATACCCAAGAAGATGTACTAGCAAAGTTAATATCTATCATATAAAGTGATGAAAGAATTTTACCTGACGTTGTCACACAACCGTCTTTCTTGTCTTTCAAGTACTTGGGGCAATTGCGTTTTCAATGCCCTTTGCCATTACAATAATAGCAATCCGCCTCCGCGTGTTTGTTGACCTTGGGCTTGGCCTTATAAAAGACCTTGCCCTTTCCCTTGCCGGATTTCTTGAAAAGAGTCTTACCCCTTTCCCTTGTCCTTCCTCACCCCAAGGTTCATGTTCTTCATTTTCATGGAAAGAACATCCTTGGGTTCACTCCCACTAGCCTCCATGTCCCTCTCCGCTTGGGTGAGGAGTGCATGGAGTTCCTGGAAACTCTTGTCCATGCCATTCATGTTATAGTTCACCCTAAATTGGGTGAACTTAGGTGAGAGTGAATGAAGGATCTTACCCACCACCAAATTCTTCGGAATTTTGCACCCTAGACGCTCTAAGGTGTCCGCGTGCTCAACCATTTTTAGCACGTGTGGGCCAACCTTTTGGCCCCTTTGAAGCTTGGTGTCAAAGAATTTTGTAGCCGCCTCATATTGAAGAATTTGAGGGGCTTGCGAAAACATTTTGATCCATTTTGATTTTTGATATTTGTCCCACAAATACTTATTAATCATATGCTTAATTATCTTGTATAATTAAGTGTTAATTTGATCATATAACAATTATATGACCCAAATAAATGAATAATATGTACTTAACATTTTAAGTAGTATTCTACCATTATATCAATATATAATGGGTCCCACAATGCTTAGTTAATTTATTTTACAACTCTTTGTAAATATAATTAACTAATTCCCTCTATCTCAAAACCTCAACTAATTTAGTAATTTAACGATTAATTACTAAGTTAAATCTTATTTAATCGTATTAAAATAAGATATAAATTTATCAGTCAATTATCGCATAATTCAAAATAAACTTAATCGAATTTGAGTTCTTAACTCAATTTCTAACAATTAACTCTCGTACATATCGAATATATGTAATGTACTAATTAACTGTATCATATACAAATAATAAGTTACTATTTGGATTTCATCCTTTAGGTGTGACCGAAAGGGATCAGTTGATCACCGCCGTCATACGACAATAACGTCAAACTCTAGTCAGCCAACTGTTATTGATTTACGTTAATCAACTAACTAATCATATATATAGTCATTAAATATCCCAATTATATTCCTTAATAAGATTTATTATGTGGCGCACTATTTGTGGAGGACACCTACTCCAACAACTTTGTGGTGGATCAGGTGCTAAGTCTTGTTTAGAGGTTGAGTTTGATATGATCAGGTGAGTGTTGGTAGGTGTTGTTAAAGAGTGGGGGTACTTGTGCGGGAATGATGTCGGTAGGATGTGAAAATTTTGATGGTAGCATTTGACGGTGTTGGCTCGGATGTCTTGTCGATGTATGTATTGTTGGAGTTTTTGGGTTATTATATTGTATCAGATTCTGACGGTCTTTAGGGGTACCTGGCTAGACTTGTCGTGAGTCTACAAATTAGTATTTTATCCACTACAAACTCAAACTAGTAGTAAGTGTAAGTAGGGGTCGATCCCACAAGGAGGTGTTTTTTTATTGTGAGTTTACGCAACTAGTTCTAAGGTAACTAATTTGGGGGGTATTTGTGCTTATGAGTCTAAGTCTAACAAACTAAATTATTATAAAATTGTAGTAAAATCAAATTCTAAAAAGATCTTAGGTCTTACAATTTCCACAAATGATTTAGGTTTGATCATTGACTCTTTTAGACTCTAATTACTCTTAAATACTCTATTGTGAGAACATAAGTTTCTACCTCTTTTTACTTTTTAGTCAATCACAATGAAAATGGCACATAAACAACCCTTATGGCGATGACAATCTAGTCCAAGCGTATCTAAAGTCAATCATACTATAGGTTATAACTAGAGAAGCCAACAAAGATGAACAAATGCATACACAAGCGGTTCTACACTTTAATTCATATGATAAATATTCTTCTACAATCAAACAACGATGAAAAGCATACAAATTGATGAACTCTAGTTGCTACCAATGTCTAGGCAAGTGAACAAAAGATTAAACTTCCTAAACTAGCAATAGATTAGAGATAAGAAAAACTAGGTGATAAAACTAGGAAGAACTATCAATAATCTTAAGAATGAATTGAGAATATAAATCTATATTCAAGAGATAATAACAAAGAGTAAAAGAGTCTTACAAAACACTATTTCATTTGCTTCAATTGCTTGACCCAAGATGAGGAAGTTAGCCTTTTATACAAAAAGTAAACAAACTATAAACTAGAACTTATTTTTGGTGTTTCTAATGATTTAAAGGTGAATGAAGTGTATGTAATTTGATCAATATCATCTTCTTATATAGGTCTTCAAAGAGGATCTTCATAAAGCATCATAAAGTCTTGTAAAGTGTGAGCATAATTATCGAATTAAAGAAGAATTAGAAGAGTCGATGGAATCCAATGCTGAGCCGCGCTCCGCGACTTTTTGCTGCACCACGCGGTTAGTGAAACAGCCACATTTGTCGCGCCCCGCGGCTTTTTGTATGACGCTTCCTCTTCTTCACATGCTTCCGCGCTTTGACCTTCATCTTTGGGCCTTGAGTTGGGTTTAATCCACAAGTTTTTAAATCTTATTAACCTATTATTTGGCATGAACTTAGTCCAATACATAAGGGTAAAAATGTCCAAGTCACTTCCCAAACTCGGAATGCGATTCTCGAACATGACACTTACACATTAAACCAAAATTGCGTAGAAATACATCCAAACAATGCAACTACTAAAGTAACTATAAATAATATATATCAAGGCTAAAGTAGTGAAGAATTGGGTTGGTAAAGACGGTATAAAACCATCACATCAAATTCCCCGATACTTAGTTCTTACTCGCCCTCGAGTAGTTTCAACTAGACTAAGGACACAATCACATTTTCAATCATAAGCTAACAAGTTCTAATAGAGAAATGCAAGTTGAAATGAATGATTTAGGAAACCGTAACAAATGCATGGGACATTAAGCCAACTCTACAAAGAATCAAGCTCAACAAAGAGTGCCTTGTCAAGCCTAATGGGTTAGTAAACATTGAAACCCGCCACAACCATCACTCAACTTTAATCAATCAACATGGAGAAATTTATTTGGGTAGATTTGTTCTTTTGAGTCCAATCAACATGGAGAAATTTATTTGGATCAATCAACAAAGAGTGCCGGCTGGGACTCGCATACTATCAAAAGTTCAACAAATTACATGAGGTGTCCCAGCCGGTCGGCTGACGGCGGCCGGTCGGCCGGCTAGGACCTAGGCAATATCAAAATTTCTCGAAGTAACCATTTCTCATCAGACGCGTTCCCAGCCGGTCGGCTAACCAGCGGCCAGTCGGCCGGGAGGGACTACAAACAAGGGAATCCAATAATAACAACAACCAACCCAAACACCAAGGTTACTCATTCAATTCGAACAACAATTACCAACCTCAAACCACATTCAATGCATATTAAACATTACCAATCATTGGGTAAACCTCAATTAAAACAAACCCAACATATTTATTGCCCAACACAAGTTCCAACATGTTAAATGAGCATAATTAACCACTTGAATGAAACTTAACATATGATTAGTGGAAGAAAGCATGGAAAATGGAATTCACACATATGAAAGAATTAATTACTAACACATTTCCTCATGAAATTAAGGCAAGATTGCATCTTTCCTAACTAAAACCACAAGTAAAACATTAAAACACGTATTGATATCGAGTAACCCATCATCGTTACCTCAATTAGCACTTTAAATACTTGATTCCCAAGCTACCCATCAATCTACACGAACCCTTGACCCAAAATCTTGAAAGCCCACCCTTTTTCCGACAAATAATGTAGTACTAGTTCAAACCGAAATTTCTGGAAATCGGTCTTAAACGAAGGTTAAAAGTTTCGATAATTTATTGGATAGAAAGAAAGAGGACGGTGAGAGGATTCCGAAACATTAAACGGAATTCAATTACGTTAAGAAACGAAGAAGTTATGCCCGTCTTAAGTATAGATCTAGAAAATGGGTTTTATAAAAAAAGTTGGAGTAAATGGGTATTTTATGTTATGAAAAGGAAGAGGAAGATAAGAGGAGAAGATTTATATTAAAATCATCGAGTTTCGTTGAGAGACGGAGAAATGGCTTCCGTCTTAAGATTATAAAGTGATGGAGTTTTAATGGTGTTTTGTGTTGAGGAAGAAGAAGAAGGAGGAGGAGAAATGTTGCTGAAATTTGAGGAGGAAGGAGGAGGTATTTGTTTTGTCTATTTTTAGAAGATGATTAATAGAGGGTCCAAATTTCATATTAGGTTAACTCACTTGTATTTTCGCGTAGAATCCGATTATGAACTCATAACGGACTGAAATGCGACGGTTTCTACCCAACTAAACTACATTCTATTTAACATTAATTTAAAGCGACGAAATCATAAATTATCGACTTCAAATATTTTAACTAATAATAGTAAAAAGACGAATTTATAAAATTTACGACTTTATTAAATTATTCATTATTATAAAATCAGGGGTGTTACAATCATCCCACCATTTAAAAAGTTTCGTCCTCGAAACTTGAAAGTCGAAAACAAAAGTTATAAGGACCAAATCGTTTTCTCAAAATTGGTAATCAAAACATTTACAAGGAGATGTATTTCAAAAACATGACATCTTCTAAAAAGGTATAGGAAAGGTTTTCGAAGGTAACAATCTTTTTCTGTGGAACGAAATAGTTCTTGTCGCGCACACAACAACACTATCATTCCAAAGTAAAGACAAAATTAAAATAAAATCATACGTTGATAAATGCAGAACCAGTATTAGACGTCTCCAATAACAAGTTCTAGCATCCAACCAAGCGCATAATATTTAAAATAAGGGTAATATGAATCCATTTTCGCAAAACGAAAGTAGAAAAATTCATATGTAAAACTCTTTTAAAAGGATAAATTCGAAATCCATCGTGAAAACTTGAAAATTTTCTTAAAGCGCGAATTCGAGACAACTAGACATTTCACACACATAGAAGTAATTTGATCATCAAACTTACAATCATGGTAATAAAGATAAATACAACGGGTAAGATGAAAAAAAAGGCTTATCGAAAAGAGTAATAGCGGAAAGAAGGACAATGTCCAAAGAACAACCATTAGATAGGAGTCCAACTAGAAGGGCAACAACAGATGAAAGATTTACAAAGATATGTTTTATTCCCGAAAGAGAGCATGACAAGATAGATAAGAGGGAAAAGAACATCAAGGATTTCGCTCAAAGAGGGAGAAAGACTAAAAACTGAGAAAGATATTAAACACTCCACTCAAATGCCAAAGTCATCATGGTCAATTTCTCGTGCATTTTCGCCAAACCCAAATTATAGCCACATCATTCTAAGGGCTTATCCATTTAACATCACAAACATCGCTAATAAGCTAGTCCTCAAGAGAATATAACTCATATCGGTCATACCTTAACCTCTTCCAATCCTTATATCCCACAAAATTCTTGACAATCACCAGGTCAAGCTACGAACCCATATTTCTAGTATTCAATTAGCATTACCTAAGGTCTATCGACAATGGAAAATCCACAATCAAATAATCCACATGAAAGATTCCTAAATATATTCGAACATCTTTAGTCCAATCAATTATCACACTCAAGTCCATAAGCATAGATAATCATATCTAGAAAAGCATAATTACCACCAATCATAAGATGAATGGGCTCACCATTCCGATTCTCCGATTCGAATCACTTCTAGGCTCACTATCCTAAACTTAAAAGAATTTCTCGTTTACAAACCACAAAATTTCAAGAGAGATCAATTACAAATTCCAAGTCCTATATGGCCAAGGACATGGTGATGATACACCTATTCAAATCATCCAGCTCAACTATAACTCAAGATGCATCGATCTTTACTTATGAAAACATTCCTCAAAATCCGGTCACCAGTCTTAATTACGAAAACAAAGTCTCTTTTAGAATCCAACTTTTCGAGACATCTAATCTCCAAATGGTATCCAAGGCAACTATTATGATAATAAACAAAGCATTTATCATTCCAATAAACTTGAACTTTAAATTAACACCACCACATCAAACTCGAAAAACTAAAGCCACTAAGAGAGGATACATCATCACTATTAGGATCTATCCTAGAGCTTAAGTTCTATTTCCCATGATCAAATACAACATGAAATTTGATCAAATCAAAAACACATATTCTAGATCAAGAATCCCAAAATACATTTCATTGATCCTCTAAGCCAAAAAAACGAGACATCAAATCCATTAGAGGAAATTAGATGAAGCACCAACGAGTTAAGGAACGATAAGGAATCTCAAGGAGAACACGAGAATAATCAGGCACGAGATTACAAGAGAGGAACGCTGAAAATAACGAGGTCATAAGCAAGAGACAAAGCAGATAGTAGAGTTATGAAGATATCTGAGTAAGAAAGAAGATACGAGCATGCGATTTCTTAAAGATCAATCTTGACAAAAACTTGCAAGAAGGGAAATGAAAAGGGATAATAGTACGAGTAAATGTTTAAGGTTTAATCCACAAAATTTCGCCTTTCAAACTTAGGGTGCTAGCAAAGCAACTCATCCCGATAACAAAGGCCTCTCACAAGGGACAATCGTACCACAAATCATCAAAGTAAGGTACACCTAAATTCGACAAATTGACTACAACCCAATTCATCCATCCTTTCATATAACACGGATTTTCAATTGCGGAATTGCAACTCAAGCATAAAAACATTCTTTCGACTCCAATATCCAACACAACCTCAAAGGTTTCTAAAACCGAAGGGTTAACAAAGACTTCTCTATACTAGTTCTTTTTCAACTCATATATTCCACAAGGTAGAACACCGAACGAAACGTCATCATGAACATCTTAAAGCATCACCGTCGTATCTCATCTAACCGGTTTAATCGACCATCACAACTTTGTTTAATCGACCATCACAAGTTACTACTTCAAACGAGTCTCCGATACCATAAGATAAGATCACATCTTTAAATCCAAGAATTATAGCCAAGTACTTTTACACCAAGCATATACCCAAAAATACACACTCGGAAACCATTGGGAGTCACTTAGTCTCAAAGTCATCTTACAAATCAAGGTACTATCCAAATATTCTCACTTATAACAACTAGCTCTAGCCTAGGTACGATCCTCAAGACTATCTAATATAACTAAACTCCTAAGTTCAAAAGATTAAATCACTAATAGGTTAAGAAGTCCTAGCCAACTCATTCAACCCAACACCATCAAATACCATGAACTACTCACACATGAGTCATAGCAAGCATTAATCATTAAAATCATCAAACTTATCTGGCCACACTTTCGTCAAGGATACAACCACTCAACACTATGGGGTGAACTTAGATCTCACTACTAAAAAATGAGGCTATCGCAACACCATGAAAATGTTGCACAATGTCTTATTAATGTTGCTTTATACTTTAGGCAACATTTTGGTAAGTGCTACCTAAAGTCTCGTTGCAATAGCCCAATGCAACATTTAGTGCAACACTTTATGAATAAAAGCAACACTTTTACAAAGTGTTGCATGTGATTTTAGTATGCAACACTTTTTTTATAGCAACATTTTTGATAAACAATTGCAACACTTTTATCGTCTAAAGAGCAACACGTTTTTTATTAGATGCAACATTTTTCATGGTTATTAATGCAACAATTCCGTAACAAATGCAACATTTTTCATGTTGATTAAAGCAACACTTCCGTAACAGATGCAACATTTTTAAGAGGCAAAGAATTTCATTAGACCAATAAAACGTAGTTACATTTGCAGACTGTTTTTTTATTATAAAATGTTAGTACTATATTAAAGCGATCTCAAATACACTTGCATAAATGTTTTACATCCCTAGTACAATCAAATACAAAACTAAAACTTCAAGATCTACGCACTTCGGAGGTAAAACTTCCGCAATCAACAAGAACTTGCTTCTGCCACATGACTATGTCTCTACGATGTCTACTTTTTCTGCCCCTTCTCTCATAAGAACCTACACAATGGATAAATAACAAGTTTAAACAATTTATCAAGATACGTTTGCGACGTACGAAGCATCCATGCCAACAAAAAAATAAAACTTGAAGCATGACATGTTCCAGCTTACATACTGCGTACCTCTACCTCTACGAGATATATCTCCTATTGCAATGCAATTGTTCTACCAGATTCCATAGAAAAGCATGAGATAGAAAAGCATGAGGGAAAATTCTTGTTTTTGTTTTGAAATTTGTGAATGGTTTAAGCTGAAGACGAAATTTATTACTCATTCTTTAATCGTGCTACTAATTGAACTTAACAACAAATAATGAACTTCACATGAAAGAAGGCAATTAGAACCAAAAACAATACGAACAACCATTATTAGTTTAACACTCAAAACCTTTAACTCACCCATTGATTAGTCACAAAACAAAATTTGACTAACATCTTATGATTGCTAACATCATAAACTAACTATTTTAGTTCTGATTAATATAGGGAATAAATTCAATCTCACCTGGATAGGCTTTCAGATGTATATCTTTTCAAACTTCGAATCTTAGATTGCTTGGTGGATACTTGAGCTATATACAAAACCCTGTCAAGAATATATGCATATTAACGTCTACCTCAAACTCGATCCTTGAAGGACAACACAAATGATAGAGGAAGACACTGTGAGACAGTTTGTTTTTGGAAAAAACATGTTCATTTAGTGCTAATAAATGAGTTTTTATTTACATAATCAGACCGTCTAAACACTGTAAGACTGTCTCATGCATTGACTACAAGGACAACAGCCTCCCTTAAAGAGAATAATAAGAGAAAAGAATGGAGGGAGGGGCATAACATGACAAGTTGGAGCTTGAATGGGATTATGTCAAAAGTAGTGAGTATTATAAGTTATGCAAACTCTCATTGAAGACGTACTAATTTTCACAAAAAAAAAACACAGGTTGTTGACATTATAACAACAAATGTGACCATGTGACAAACAACCTAATGTAACTTAGAAATGGTAATGACTATTTTTCGTCCTAAATGGGTCACATTTATATCGTCATTTTAAATAAACGAAATGTGATCGTTTTAAACAAGACTAAATGTATATAACCATTGTAAAGCCAGTAAGAACATTGCACACTCTATACCGTAAAAAAATGACATGAACATTAATAAACAAGGGAATGGCTAAAAGATGCATCTAGTGAAAGAATATATTTTCCAGTACAATGCTTCAAATCATCAATCATGAACCCTACATTAAAAATTTTATCATCTTAACCACAAAGTAAGCATTAATTGCATACATACAATGTTAATTGCACAATGAATCTGTCAATTATTTATTTATAAATAAAACCCCCAAATTCAATTAAAAACCCTAATTTAAAAAATCTCCCAAGTTTACTTCATATTTAATTGATACAAAATTGTCAATACCATCAATACATGACTATAAATTTATAAGTCAAACAATCAGCAACCAGAAATAGCAGTTTACAAAAACAATTACAAAGTAGCTAGCAATCAAGGTGAAGCAAACACATCATATTCCGCACAAATCAAGCAACTTAGTAGCAAACATATTGAAAGATATTTTTACAATTAGATCTAAAATTAAGTGATATTAAATCGAATCTCTCAAAATTACTAAAACGAAACCTGAATATATCGATTAATGAGGCTTGAGGATGGTTTGTGGATGAGGACAGCAAAACGCAGTTGTTCGATAAGGGCGGTAGTGTGTCGTCCAATGAGAGCCAACGGTTGTCTGAACTGAAGATGAAGGGAGAAATGGAAATGGGGGGATTTTAATGTACTCAGTATTCATGAAACAACTAATCGGGGACTAAATTGCACTAAGACACGCCGATACTTGTTTCAGTTTTGATAATCCGTACATAATCGGGTCCTTAGTTTTGGGTCCGTTTTAGTTTTATCAAAACATAAAACAAGTACACTTGGTAAAGCTCAATCCGATAAGGCTGTCTCGAGATCGAAAGTGGCCTGAAAGCATGATCTGAATGACCCGATTCCAAATGACTAGGCCCGAATGACCGGATTAAAAGTGACCAAAGGGTTTGAAATGACCGAAAAGACTTATTTTAAGTAAACTCCTTAACTGAAGTGACCCAAACAACCTTGAATGACCCGATCCAAAATTACCCGACCTGAAGTGACTCAACTCGAAAATTACCGGAGTTGGTAATTAACCCTGAAATGACCCGACCCAAAGTGAACCGACCCAAACCCGACCTGAATGCATAGGAGTAATAAACTCTCTGAATAATGTAAAAGATTAAATTATTATTTTAATCACAAATTGTGAATTTCTAATATAATCGTTTTCAAAAATTCTCTTATCAGATGGTCTTTCACTAATGTTTTTGTGAGACATATCATATTATAAATGTATTTATTTATCAATTAAGAATTTTGACTTTATGCTAATATCCTTTTAGATTTATCTCCATAAATCCAGATATCTGAAAGATGTATTCTACTTCTCCAAAATCTTCCATTATCTAAAATGATCAATATGTCTCCACATATAAGACTGATGAAAACCATATTACTCCCACTAAACTTCATGTATAAACGTAATTCCTCGAGATATCGAGAAATATTTTATGACATGATTGACACACTAATTCCAACTCTTTAGTGCTTACTTAAGACATCCTCTTAAGCTTGCAAAATTAACTTAGGATAATTAGGATCTACGAACCCACAGGTGAATATAAAATATTCTACCTCTTCTAGAATCGTATTCAAGAAGGTGGTTCTTGAGATCCAATTGAAATCATACTATTATGATATGCTGTAAACGCTAAGTATATTCGAATGGATCGAAGAATTAAGGTTGGTGCAAAACTCTTTGCCTACCAATTTATCTTTGAAAACTTTTTAATGTTCATCCATGCAAATTTCGATCTTTAAAAATCAATTTACATTGAAGAGGTCGTACTTCTTCAAGTAAAATTTATCAGGTCACATACCTGACCATCATGCATGGAGTCCATTAGGAATCGCATGACTCTTAGCCATAGCAAGAAGTTGGGATTAGAAACAGTCTTTTATAAGTCACATTATTAGAATTCATCACTATTAAAGAGTGATAAAATTCCACCTGACCTCTTAAGGTTCCGAATAAACAACTACTGAACAAACAATGAGGAAACTTTTTCCGGACCATATGTTCAGTTTGTGGCTCTTGAAACATTTTCTCCCACTCTGTCTTATCAAGAAAAAATCGTATTTTTATTGAAAGACAGCATCACGAGTTACAAACGCTTTGTTCTCGTGGTCATTGTAGGATAATTGAGCACTTGTTTCATTTGGATAACTTATAAATTAGGTACGCTACCTATCCATATCGTATATGAATTAAAGTTCGACTGTTTTAAATGTGCTTTGATATGGTGGGAAAAGAAATAACAGACAAAAATATTAAGATCCCAAGCTTAGTCAAATGGCTCAGTTTGACTAGACAAAGACAAAACCATATCGTATAAGGTTCTGTTTCTCTATTCAACAACACCTTATCTCATAATGTGTGTTAGAGAACTTAACTCGTGAAACTATTTCACAATACTTTTGGTGAAAATCAAAGTCAATACTTAGATACTTATAGTTACGATTTAGTCGTAAGTCCACTATTTAATATTCTTGGTGGTTAACTACTTCACATTGAAGCTCTTTGAACTTTTCAAAGATTTCTCATAGCACCTCATTAAGTAGGATCAAATATAATATCTACTTAAATCGTCGGTAAATAATATGAAATAGTCATAACCATCTCTGATTGTGATTATTATTAGACCACACATATAATTATGTAATAGGGTCAATAACTCACCAGTACGATTTCCTTTTCAATAAAAAGGGGCACGAAGCATCTTGCCTTTAATACAAGATTTGCACACACCATAAGATTCAAAATCAAATGTTTTAGATGTGCTACACAATCCAGAATTAAGATTAGATTTGGGTCACCAATTTTTGAGCCTTTTACAATCTATATGACAAGTAATTTCTAATTTAGGTCAAGAATATAGTTACCTTTGATTGGTATGGGATAACCATTGACCAAGTATAGCCATAAATAGATACAACGCTTGTTCCATTCACAAAAGTGAAACACTTGTGTCGTACACAAAAGTGGATACTATATTCTTTATTTAGGGGTCATGTACATAATAACGTTTATTAAAGTATACCTCTAAATCCAAAACTAGATTGATCACATTATAACTTTTATATGTCTCTATAGAAATAAAACTACAATAGTTATATTTCCCTTGTAGGTCGACATTTAATCATGGTTGGTCGTCGCACGATTTATTACATGTATTGAATACATTGATGAAAACCATAATGGGTATCTAATACACAAAACTTGCATTTTAGGAAAATAAATGTCGATCATATAGATATTATGGGTGAAAATAGTACACCCAATTTCTAACTCTTTAGAAAACTTGGGGCAAATTCTTTTCTTGTGTCCTACACTGTAAGAATTGAATCATCAAAGATTGGGTTTGACACCTTGCTTGGATTTTGACTTTACTATTCAAAATAGACTTGCCTTTTTTCCTTTGCCTTGTGTCAACATCGTGTCAACCTACTCTTGAACCTCGTCATATTCTTAACAATCAAGAATAAAACATCTTTCTTAGAGATCCCACTCACTTTCATGAATTTCTATTTTGACCAATAGATTAGAAATATAATGAGGATTATTCTTCATTTCATTCATGGTTTTACCTTCAAAGGGATAAACCTTTCATGAAGTGACTACGGTATTTGGTTATTCACGATTTTAAATTAATCGATTAACCTAGTCGTCCCAACTGATTTGGCCTCTTTTGAGGTAAGCCTCGATAAGGAGCATTATGACGACATACCAAAAATTACAAATATTTTCTTTGGAGCAAAAAGATTGATGCACCATTGTAATAAGGAGTTGTCACTAAAACAAAATCAAAAAGTTTTTGACTAAGTGTGACATATTCATATACTCTTCATAAGAGATATTTGCAATGGTTAATGTGAGGAACAAAAGAAAAATCATTTTGTCTTTAGCTACGGTGGTTTAAACGAATATCGCAATCAAAATGCTACCGTATAAAATAATGGAAACTCCTTTCCACGATTGAACGGATTTAAAAGTTCGTAGAAGGAAAAATATTTGTCATTGCGTGAATAAATATGAACGGAAAATAAACATTCATTGCTTATCTATAATTCACTTGTAAAACAATTTTAAACAAGTCACTCATATAATGACCCCTCACGAAATTATATATGTGGTTCCAAGACCCATCTTTAAACAAAAATAGTCATCGTATGCTAATTCTACCCTTAGCACTCTTGGTTGACGGATTTCAACTAAATCCATCTCCTAGTCCCAAGATAACGCTTATCTCGTTGTGTCCAATCCAATTTTGGCTTGTGATCGCATCACCCTACTTACCCGAGGTAAAAAGGGACCCACGAGCGTGGTAGCCCTAATGAACACGGGGTTCATAGGTGCTTCAATTGGTAAGGCTAAATCTCAATTTTTTTAACTCATGTGAGAGGTCTTGTTAATTTAGTTATTAATTCCCTATAAGCGAACTAAGTCGGTGAATTTTGAATAACTTTGAATTGACAATCGAGAAATAAAAATGCATGTTGGCGATTTTGGCATAAGCGGAAAAACATAACGCAAGCAAATAATAAATCCTAGTATGACCACCTTGCTAATCTAATTAACTAGAAGATTACAAAATCGGAATCCAACTCCTTGGCCCCTTGCCTCTTCATTGAACATACTTCAAAAAGGCATCGTCTTTTGGAACACCGACTTCGGGAATCTTCGTCTTCATAATAATTAATTACAAAAAGATACAAATAAAATTCCTATTATACATTTGATCTAAAAATGAAATTAAATTATTACAAACGGCGATACGAGATCGCAAATAAAGTTACAACCGAATCGGTATTCCCTTACATTACGGGTAATACCAATTAAAATAATCTAGGCCATACTAGGTACAACTTGCATTAAAATTTAAACAAATGACATTCATTCATTTAACCATAACAATATAAATAAAATGCTGAAAAAATATGCCAAAATCGCCCTTGATACTTATCATGCTCATTCTAGCTCGGTTTTATGGTATTTATCGATTTTTAACCATTAAAAATCAATAATCAACACTTGAATCGTATTTAAGCTCAAAATAACTATCTAAACTGATTTAGAACTCAAAATTAGTCCCCACTAATTTTTTTTATATTTAATTAGTTTGAATTGATCGTATTTGCTAAATATAGAGGTTTAATCATATCATTTATGAAATAAACCCAAAAGAAAATATACTCCGTAAAACTCATACAAATTTGAAACCAAATTTTTTTTTACATTCTGGAACATTTCCAGGAACTCCAAAAACCAGAAAAATTTGCCCAAAAAATTTGAATTAATTTTATGAACTAATAACTTTGTATTCAACGGTTTTATCAAATAAAAACCATTAAATATATTAAAACAGTGAAACAAATTATAAACTTTCACCAAGATGATATAAGTCAGATTATAAAATGTACCAAAAAATTCCAAGACTAGAAAAGGACGTTTCAGTTTTATGATCATAATAATCTCACTTTATTGACTTTTATCTCATAAAAATCAATAATCATGCAAAACTTAATTAAAAGTTACGAAAGTTTACATACACTATGTACAACATTCATGTGAGATCATATAAAAATTTCATGGCCATAATCAACATGCAACTAATTTTAGTTGACTTTTAACATAAAATATGCATATTAACGTGATTTAAATGCCATAAATCAAAATAAATAGCAAATTAATCCCTAAAACCACCAAATTTGACCTCAACCATTTTAAGGTCAATAGGTATGAATGCAAATTAAAAATTTCGTGCAAACCAATTTTGAACACAAATTTTCAATTTTACCCAAGTTATCGTATAACTCGATGTTAATGCTTAAAATCAACATGCATGTAACAATTGAGCTCTGATACCACATGAAAGTCCTAGACCTCTAATTAAACTCCTCTAATTAGTTCATTAAATTACATTAACTTAATGATTTAGGATCTAGTTATCATGCATGCAAATATAAAAGCATAAAAGAAAAGATAAAACGAAAACATCCTTACATTGGGAATTTTCGGTTCAATATGGGCACAATAAGAACTCCTTCTTGTTGTTCTTGAGCATGAAATTAATAGATGATCCTCCATAAAACAACCTCCAAAGTAGAAGGTCTCCTTCTAGTTGCACCCAAGATTAAACCCAAATGATCTTACCTTACTATTAACTAGATAATAAGTAAGACAAAATACTACTAATATTATTGTATTACTACACTAGTAATATGTAGAGAATATTAGTGTATAAGAGAGTTTAGAGAGAAGTTGAGTTTAGAAAGAGAAGTGAAAATAAGCAAAATCAAGTTGATTGAAAAATGAACAACCATTGTCCATTTTAAGGACATAATGGCCGGACCTCATGTGTCCATGAGGCCTTTGATTTTTGCTATTTAATTCACATGCAATTGTAGTAGAGTATGGTACTGTATGTAATGATTTGAATGCATGATATGTCCTTATCATAAGGTTCCTTGTTTGCATATGTAACACCCGCAAATGTACCCTATTTTTATAGTTAAAATATTTTACAGATACTTTTCAGCGAAATTTAGTTTTAGTTTAGAATTAAATTTCCCGTGTCGAATTTAGAATTTCCGAGTTCGTATTTGGATTTTACGCGAGATTTCAAGTGAATCACGTCTTAAGACGTCATTGAATTTTCCCTTGACTTTTTCCACTTACTCTATCTCATACTCCCTCATAACCCTAACTTCCTCACAACTCAAACTCCTTCTTCCTTACCAAGAAAACCCCAAAAGCTAGCTTCCATATTTGATCCACCTTAGAATCGTCTCAACTCTCTCATTTCTCGCTCAAATTCACCTAGGTTCGTCTCATTCTTCCCCTATCATCGTCCTCTATCCGTATTGGTAATAAAATTACCGTCTTTCTCGCTTTTCAAATTATCCGTCTTTCTCAAGGTGAATTATATTCATCTTTTATTATCTATTTGTAGGTGGTGACCTCCAAGATCCCGACAAAGACTACTTCTTGATTTAAGAGGACCTTGACGCGGAGTGAAGACGCGAAAAGGTAACAGTGAAGGGTTACTCGATATCATTTACGTGTTTTACGTGTTTTCTATGTTAGAAATCGTATTTAGAATATGATTAGTAAGCTTAGGAATTGTGTTATTGATGATGATTGTTGTTAGTTGATTATTGTTGATGATGGTTATCGATTATTGGTAGTTGATAATAGTTATTTTTGATAATTGAAAATGGATATTGAAGTATTGTTGTTCTCGGGTGAGGTGTTGTCCCAGCCGGGTACCCGGCCGCCGGCCTCTTGACCGGCTGGGAACACACCAGAAAGAAGTTGTATTTTGTTTGTTGATGTTGTCCCAGCCGGGTGCCCGGCCCCTTTGACCGGCTGGGAACACACTGCATTTTGGATGATTTTGTGTGTTAATGATGTCCCAGCCAGGTGCCCGGCCGCCGGCCCCCTGACCGGCTGGGAACACGTTGCATGTTCTATGAGTTTTTGTGTTATGCTTGTGGCGCAAGCCGGGTGACCAGCCGCCGGTCCTCTGACCGGCCGGCAACACCGCTGAGTATATTTCCTTATACTTTCTAAACTCGTAATTTATAATAGTTCGCATGATTCGTTTTCCATATAATTTTATGTAGTGACTTATAATATTAATGTTTTGAAAATATGATATTTCATTCGCTTTTATCGCATGTTTTTGTGACGGTTTTTGGTATGTCCCACTTTGAGTCAGTTTTTACAAATGATACGGTTTGAGCACTATTTTGTTATGTGCTTTGTACTCTCATTTCCTTGGCTACCTCCACGTTCGTAAGGCTGGAATGTCGGAACGGGGATATATTCTACTAATTATGTGCATGTGTAAGTGGGCATACGACGACGTTGTTGGGAGGCGAACGCATTGCGTTGATCGACCCGGCCGTCAAATGTTGTGTCTTTGCGAGGTGGTGTTATTTGCATGTAGCGTACCGCTTGTTATGAGGCTTGAGCTCTTTTCCGCCTCTTTCGTGAATTATAGCTACCGAATTTGGGGTACTCGGCGTCATTTGATTGACCGAGTCTTGGATGCGAAATGTGTATCGCATGTCGAACTGCAAAATGCGAT
Source organism: Heliosperma pusillum (assembly GCA_022085475.1). Taxonomy (NCBI): domain Eukaryota; kingdom Viridiplantae; phylum Streptophyta; class Magnoliopsida; order Caryophyllales; family Caryophyllaceae; genus Heliosperma; species Heliosperma pusillum. The sequence goes on from JAIUZE010010691.1 coordinate 51,029, forward strand.
TCCGGGATTCTGGCCAGATTTAGACTAGGACCGTATTATTATCGTCGTCCTACCGGAGGTAATTAGTACACATATACGAAATGAATTGAATCGTGTATGCGTTCAGGGAATGTTTTGATCCCGTGGATGCCTTTTAATCATACTTGCCATGTACACGGTGCTAGTGCGTTTCATTTACCGTGAGAGAGGTCGTCATTGTATTGTTATGTGTGGATGGGTGATTACATGATTGATTATTCTTGGTCATACCATGACTTGGCATAGTTTGTTTGTCGAGTCTCAATCTTATCAAACTTATACCGCTAACGGTGAGATGCAAGCCCTAGTGAGCGTATTCGGTTGCCTAAGAGTATCTTCCCCGAGTCTTTGTATAACATGATGGATTCGGATTTGTATTACATATGCTCTTATCATTATATATTGAATTGCCTATCTATCCTTATCGTATCTCACATGTATATCTATATATGCATGCTTCTACTTTTGTATTTTCTTTTATGTACGTTTAATGTGATATGGCTGGGAGAACCTAGAGTTACTCCCCACTGACTGTGGCGTTCATGTTTTTCATGGATGAACAGGTTGCTTGATTTGGTTGGCTTTTTGCTATGATATTTTGGATTCGGGTGTGAGCTAGAGGGCGTAGTCCCTGGATGAAACACTTCTAGACGATCTTAGCTTGTTTGCTAAACACTTTTACTTCGTTAACATTTGGAGAGACTTCGTCTCTTGTTGTAGTTTATTTCGTACTTTGGTTTGTAATATTTGACACTCCTCGTATACTTCTTCTTGCATGTATAAAAGTTTTAAAAACTTCATATTTCCGCTATATAATTCACATGCTTGTATGTTTTATATTTCCGCATTCGCGAGGGTTTTCACAGCATAAACAAGAACAATTATCATTACTACTACTACTACCATGACCGACCTCACATGGCTCAAAATGGTCTATTTTGATTTTTGATGTTTGTCCCACAAATACTAATGAATCATATGCTTAATTATCTTGTATAATTAAGTGTTAATTTGATCATATAACAATTATATGACTCAAATATATACTTAACTTTTAAGTGATATTTTACCATTATATCAATAGATAATGGGTCCTACAATGCCCAGTTAATTTATTTTACAACTCTTTGTAAATATAATTAACTATTTACCTCTACCTCAAAATATGTGCTTAACCTCAACTAATTTAATGAATTAACGATTAATCACTAAATTAAATCTTATTTAATCGTATTAAAATAAGACGTAAAATTTATTCAGTCAGTTATCGTATAATTGACTAATAAACTTAAGTGGAATGAGTTCCTAACTCAATTTCAAATAAATAACTCTCGTAACTAAAAGTACATATCAAATATATGTAATGCCCTAATTAAACTGTATCGTATACAAATATTTAGTATTCTATTTGGGTGTCATCCTATAGGTGTGACCTAAAGGGATCAGTTGATCACCGCCGTCATACGACAATAACGTCAAACTATAGTCAGCCGAGCGTTACCGATTTACTTTAATCAACTGACGTGGAGTATCAAAATATACTAATCATGCTACGTATATTCCAAATGAGATTTATTATATAAATGCACTATTGTGGAGGACAGTTACTCCAACAATCTCCCACTCGTCCGATACAAGTTGTGCAGGTAGCAACACTATTGTGGAGGACTCCTCCTCATACAATATCTCCCACTTGTCTCGACAAGTTTTGTGCTACCGATTCTCTTTTCTCTTTTGCGTCACATCCTCCCACTCATTGCAAGGTATCTTACAGGTCGTACTTGCGATTGAAAATTTATAAATAGAGTGGTTTTCTCGATCTGAGAGAGTAACTGTCTGACCGGAAAATTTACCAGAGATTTCTTCCGAGCGTGGCCACGCATTTCCATTTACTACTCCTCGAGTGGCCCGAAGATGTTAATACCCAACGTGGGTGGACAATTCCTGTTGACCCATCTTACACTGTATGATGCAGATCACCATGACCCAGAAGATGTCCATCGGCCTCCTTTCACGGCACGACCTAGGACAAAAACCAAAGTCAATCGGAAACTTCACCGACTCAGGTAAATGGTCGCTAGTCTAAAAAATCGACTCATAGGAATAAAATAGAAATCCCCGCCACGACCAAGCTTCAACAATTTTGATAAGGGACTCTATTATGGTCACTGCCCGATAGAGTGTCTCCACAGTCTGTCTATGTAAACGACCAGTCATCTCCATGACCCAATGGTGCTGAACCAACCATCGATCGACTTACAATCTAGTCACTTCGAGACGTCACCTCAAATGAGTGACTAGGGACAAAACACTAAGTTCATCCTGTTCACTTGAATTGGGTTCAACCTTTCTTTCAACCAATTCGGATATACAAAGTATTAAAATTTAGTCACACTAAATAAAGAAGTTTTTAATGAAACTCTAACAATGAATGCGATTATCAAATATTTGGAAAATTGATACGCTATCAATAATTTCATATCTCATAATCTCTAGCAATTCAGGTACATATTTCAATCCCATTGAAATGACATGACTATCATGTTCAGCCTGCAAAAGTCATGGCTAATGGATTAGCAATACTTGTATATTTCCCACCGTTCTGATTGCTATTTCTCTTTGTCTACGTAATCTCATATTACATAAAACTTTCTGAGTACATGTCTAGGTTTGAATCTAGACTTAGGACTCTTGGCCTAAAGGTAGCTCCCACTGTTTTACCAGTATAATGGGATAGGATATACAACTATAGGAACTACTTTTAGTCCCTCCAATACTGTCGAATCCAAGCTACTTTTATATGCATCATCATATGATGCAAGGTACTCTATTTCCGTTGTGAAATCCGCAATGATAAACTGCCTGGAACACTTCCAGCGGATACATGACATTTATATATGAAATTGTCACTCCTACTTGGAATCTTTCCAATATTTTTTTTTTGCTTGGAACTCTTCCAACAGATAAATCTTCTATAAAACACAGCCAGTTCGTGATTTCAAATCACTTTGATCAGTTTGGAAACTGAAGTCTGTGTAAAGTCTTACACACAACTCACTATAAACTCCAAACATATGGAACATATCTTTAGTCCTTCGCAAGTACTTAAGGATGTTCTTTATGGCTATCAAGTGACTTTCACTTGGATTTGATTGCAAATGATTCATCATGCTCAAAGCATGCGAAATGTCGGATTGAGTATACATCACAGCGTATATAATTGATCCCGCAGCGGAAGAAAAAGGAATCAATTAATATGTGTTCAACTTCCTTGAACTAGTCAAAGATCTTATCAATATAAGAATTTTGACTTTATGCTAATATCCTTTTAGATTTATCTCCATAAATCCAGATATCTGAAAGATGTATTCTACTTCTCCAAAATCTTCTATTATCTAAAATGATCAATATGTCTCCACATATAAGACTGATGAAAACCATATTACTCCCACTAAACTTCATGTATAAACATAATTCCCCGAGATATCGAGAAATATTTTATGACATGATTGACACACTAATTCCAACTCTTTAGTGCTTACTTAAGACATCCTCTTAAGCTTGCAAAATTAACTTAGGATAATTAGGATCTACGAACCCACATGTGAATATAAAATATTCTACCTCTTCTAGAATCGTATTCCAGAAGGTGGTTCTTGAGATCCAATTGACATCATACTATTATGATATGCTGTAAACGCTAAGTATATTCGAATGGATCGAAGAATTAAGGTTGGTGCAAAACACTTTGCCTACCAATTTATCTTTGAAAACATTTTAATGTTCATCCATGCAAATTTCGATCTTTAAAAATCAATTTACATAGAAGAGGTCGTACTACTTCAAGTAAAACTTATCAGGTCACATACCTGACCATCATGCATGGAGTCCATTACGAATCGCATGACTCTTAGCCATAGCAAGAAGTTGGGATTAGAAACAGTCTTTTATAAGTCACATTATTAGAATTCATCACTATTAAAGAGTGATAAAATTCCACCTGACCTCTTAAGGTTCCGAAGAAACAACTACTGAACAAACAATGAGGAAACTTTTTCCGGACCATATGCTCAATTTGTGGCTCATGAAACATTTTCTCCCACTCTGTCTTATCGAGAAATAATCGTATTTTTATTGAAAGACAACATCACGAGTTACAAACGCTTTGTTCTCGTGGTCATTGTAGGATAATTGAGCACTTGTTTCATTTGGATAACTTATAAATTAGGTACGCTACCTATCCATATCGTATATGAAATAAAATTCGACTGTTTTAAATGTGCTTTGATATGGTGGGAAAAGAAATAACAGACAAAAATATTAAGATCCCAAGCTTAGTCAAATGGCTCAGTTTGACTAGACAAAGAAAAAACCATATCGTATAAGGTTCTGTTTCTCTATTCAACAACACCTTATCTCATAATGTGTGTTAGAGAACTTAACTCGTGAAACTATTTCACAATACTTTTGGTGAAAATCAAAGTCAATACTTAGATACTTATAGTTACGATTTAGTCGTAAGTCCACTATCTAATATTCTTGGTGGTTAACTACTTCACATTGAAGCTCTTTGAAATTTTCAAAGATTTCTCATAGCACCTCATTAAGTAGGATCATATGTAATATCTACTTAAATCGTCGGTAAATAAAGTGAAATAGTCATAATCATCTCTGGTTGTGATTATTATTGGACCACACATATAATTATGTAATAGGGTCAATAACTCACTAGTACGATTTCCTTTTCAATAAAAAGGGGCACGAAGCATCTTGCCTTGAATACAAGATTTGCACACACCATAAGATTCAAAATCAAATGTTTTAGATGTGCTACACAATCCAGAATTAAGATTAGATTTGGATCACAAATTTTTGAGCCTTTTACAATCTATATGACAAGTTATTTCTAATTTAGGTCAAGAATATATTTACCTTTGATTGGTATGGGATAACCATTGACCAAGTATAGGCATAAATAGATACAACGCTTGTTCCATTCACAAAAGTGAAATACTTGTGTCGTACACAAAAGTGGATACTATATTCTTTATTTAGAGGCCATGTACATAATAACGTTTATTAAAGTATACCTCTAAATCCAAAACTAGATTGATCACATTATAACTTTTATATGTCTCTATAGAAATAAAACTACATTAGTTATATTTCCCTTGTAGGTCGACATTTAATCATGGTTGGTCGTCGCACGATTTATTACATGTATTGAATACATTGATGAAAACCATAATGGGAATCTAATACACAAAACTTGCATTTTAGCAAAATAAATGTCGATCATATAGATATTATGGGTGAAAATAGTACACCCAATTTCTAACTCTTTAGAAAACTTGGGGCAAATTCTTTTCTTGTGTCCTACACTGTAAGAATTGAATCATCAAAGGTTGGGTTTGACACCTTGCTTGGATTTTGACTTTACTATTCAAAATAGACTTGCCTTTTTTCCTTTGCCTTGTGTCAACATCGTGCCAACCTACTCTTGAACCTCGTCATATTCTTAACAATCAAGAATAAAACATCTTTCCTAGAGCTCCCACTCACTTTCATGAATTTCTATTTTGACCAATAGATTAGAAATATAATTAAGACTATTCTTCATTTCATTCAGGGTTTTACCTTCAAAAGGATAAACCTTTCATGAAGTGACTACGGTATTTAGTTATTCACGATTTTAAATTAATCGATTAACCTAGTCGTCCCAACTGATTTGGCCTCTTTTGAGGTAAGCCTCGATAAGGAGCATTATGACGACATACCAAAAATTACAAAAAGTTTCTTTGGAGCAAAAAGATTGATGCACCATTGTAATAAGGAGTTGTCACTAAAACAAAATCAAAACGTTTTTGACTAAGTGTGACATATTCATATACTCTTCATAAGAGATATTTGCAATGGTTAATGTGAGGAACAAAAGAAAAATCATTTTGTCTTTAGCTACGGTGGTTTAAACGGAGATCGCAATCAAAATGCTACCGTATAAAATAATGGAAACTCCTTTCCACGATTGAACGGATTTACAAGTTCGTAGAAGGAAAAATATTTTTCATTGCGCGAATAAATATGAACGGAAAATAAACATTCATTGCTTATCTATATGTAACACCCGCAAATGTACCCTATTTTTATAGTAAAAATATTATACGGATACTTTTCAGCGAAATTTAGTTTTAGTCTAGAATTAAATTTCCCGTGTCTAGTTTAGATTTTCCGAGTTCGTTTTCGGACTTTACGCGAGATTTCGAGTAAGTTACGTCTTAAGACGTTTTTGGGCTTTTCCCATATCATTTCCATTTACTCCTTCATATACTCCCTCATAACCCTAACTCTTTTATTCACCTTACTTCTTCTTCTTCTTCAAGTACCCACCAAAACCTAAGTTCCATACTTGCTCAATCTCAAAATCGTCACTACTCCTTCGTTACTTGCTCAAATCCGCTAAATTCCGTCTTAATCTTTCCCTCTCATCGTCCTCTATCTTAATTGGTAATAAAAATACCGTCTTTCTCGCTTTTTAATTTATCCGTCTTTCTCAAAGGTGAATTATATTCATCTTTTATCATCTAATCGTAGGTGGTGACTTTCAAGACCCCGACAAAGACTACTACTTAGTAGAGGACGACCTCGACGAGGATTGAAGACGCAAAAAGGTAACGGTGAAGGGTTACTCGATATCATTTACGTGTTTTTAATGTGTTTTCTATGTTAGTAATCGTATTTAGAATAAGATTAGTAATCATAGGAATTGGGTTGTTGATGATAGTTGTTGTTAGTTGATAATTGATAATGAGAATTGATGATGGATGATGATAATTGAAGTTGGTTAATATTCATAAGTGTTGAAGTGATGATTTCGTGCATATGTTGTTTGTTTCAATCACTCGATGTTGTTAAACTTGTGTGTAGATCTATTTTGGGGAAGCCATGGTTGAGTTTAGAACAAAATGGAGATGTCTTGACCCAAGTCACGGTCGTGAAACTCATGTCACGAGCGTGAAATTAGAGGCAGACCTAATACCCTTGCATAACAGACATTTAACGAGCGTGAAATATAAGTCACGGTCGTGAAACTCATGTCACGAGCGTGACATACAAGTCACGGTCGTGACGACTGCAGTTTCACTGCACTGACTCCTTTTCGTAAAATGATCATATCTCCTTCGTTACTTGCTTGTTTTGGGCTAGTGACCTACCGTTGGAACCGTAAGAGGATAATCTATCACCTCCACTTTGCATTTCTGCATTTGAATGTCTAAAACTCTAGTTATGACCGTTTGAAGTGGACCCTTGTTTTAGTTAGTTTCCAAACTTGTTGTTTTGAGATAAGATCTATGTTTCTCATTTATTATGCTTCATAAACTTGTTCTAATGCTTATGTATCATGTATTGATTCATTTTTATCATAGTTAAATTTATATAATTCCCTATTCTCATGTTTTGTGACGGTTTTTGATATGTCCCACTTTGAGTCGGTTTTACAAATATTACGGTTTGAGCACTAATTTTCTATGTGCTTTGTACTCTCATTCCCTTGGCTACCTCCACGTTTGTAAGGCTGGAATGTCGGAACGAGAAGTGTATCCTTACTGCTTAATTGCATGTGTTAGTGGGCATATGACGACGTTGTTGGGAGGCGAACGCTTTGCGTTGATCGACCCGGCCGTTAAATGTTGTATACTTGCGAGGTAGTGTCATTGCATGTAGCGTACTAGCTTGACTTTTGACTATAGATCTCTTTCCGCCTCTTTCGTGTGATTTAGCCGAATTTGGGGTACTCGACGTCTTTGTATGATCGAGTCTTGGATGTGGAACGTCTTACCACATGTCGAATCGAGAAATGTCTTATCCCGAGAGTCTGGCCAGGTTTAGACTAGGACCGTATTATTATCATCGTCCTACCGAGAGGATTAGAGTCTTGAGTGTACGAAACGTCTTATCGTACACGATTCCGGGAAACGTCTTATCCCGTGAACATGTTTGTCTAGGTCATGAGTATACGAAAGGTCTTATCGTATACGGTTCCGGGAAATGTCTTATCCCGTGGGCTTCCATTGGCTTGTCTTGCTATTGTACACGATGCTAATGCGTGCCATTTACCATGAGAGATTATGTTGTCATATTCGTATGTTTAGATGGTTGTTTGTAAGTTGAATTATACGTGAACGTTGAGTTGGACTCTTGCATGAAATAGATGATTGACGTGGTTTATATGTCGAGTCTCTATCTTATCAAGTATATGCCGCTAACGGTGAGATGTAAGCCCTAGTGAGTGTATGGTTGCCTAAGAGTGTCATCCCCGAGTCTTTCTATAATATGATGGTTACGACTTTGTACTTCATGTATCGATATTCTTATATATTGAATTGTCTGTTTATCCTTCTCGTATTTCACATGTATATCTATATATGCATGCTTCTACTTTTGTATTTCCGTTTATGTACGTTTAATGTGATATGGCTGGGAGAACCCGGAGTTACTCCCCACTGATTGTGGCGTTCATGTTTTTCATGGATGAACAGGTTACTTGATTGGATGGCTTTTTGCTTGTGGTATTTTGGGTTCGGGTGTGAGCTAGCGGGCGTTGGCCTGGATGAATCACCTCTAGACGTTGTTTAGCTAGTTTGCTAATGACTTTGATGTTGGATAGCATTTTGAGAGACTACGTCTCTTGTAGTATTTTATATTTTGGTTTGTAATTATTGACATTCCTCGTACCTTTATTTGCATGTAAAAAGTTTTAAAAACACCGTATTTTCCGCTATATAAATCACATGCTTGTTATGTTTTATTTCCGCATTCGCGAGGGTTGTCACACTATAATTCACTTGTAAAACAATTTTAAATAAGTCACTCATATAATGACCCCTCACGAAATTATATAAGTGATTCCAAGACCCATCTTTAGACAAAAATAGTCATCGCATGCTACCTTTATCTAAAAATGGTAAGTCAATACTTGACTAATTCTACACTTAGAACTCTTGGTTGACGGATTTCAACTAAATCCATCTCCTAGTCCCAAGATAACGCTTATCTCATTGAGTCCAATCCAATTTTGGCTTGTGATCGCATCACCCTACTTACCCGAGGTAAAAAGGGACCCACGAGCGTGGTAGCCCTAATGAACACGGGGTTCATAGGTGCTTCAATTGGTAAGGCTAAATCTCAATTTTTTTAAGTCATGTGAGAGGTCTTGTCAATTTAGTTATTAATTCCCTATAAGCGAACTAAGTCGGTGAATATTGAATAACTTTGAATTGACAATCAAGAAATAAAAATGCATGTTGGCGATTTTGGCATGAGCGAAAAAACATAACGCAAGCAAATAATAAATCCTAGTATGACCACCTAGCTAATCTAATTAACTAGAAGATTACAAAATCGGAAACCAACTCCTTGGCCCCTTGCCTCTTCATTGAACATACTTCAAAAAGGCATCGTCTTTTGGAACACCAACTTTGGGAATCTCCGCCTTCATAATAATTAATTACAAAAAGATACAAATAAAATTCCTATTATACATTTGATCTAAAAATAAAATAAAATTATTACAAACGGCGATACGAGATCGCAAATAAAATTACAACCGAATTGGTATTCCCTTACATTACGGGTAATACAAATTAAAATCATCTAGGCCATACTAGGTACAACTTGCATTAAAAATTTAAACAAATGAAATTCATTCATTTAACCATAACCAATAAAATGATGAAAAAATATGCCAAAATCGCCCTTGATACTTATCATGCTCATTCTAGCTCTGTTTTATAGATTTTATCGATTTTTAACCATTAAAAATCAATAATCAGCACTTGAATCGTATTTAAGCTCAAAATAACTATCTAAACTGATTTAGAACTCAAAATTAGTCCCCACTAATTTTTTTTATATTTAATTAGTTTGAATTGATCGTATTTGCTAAATATAGAGGTTTAATCATATCATTTATGAAATAAACCCAAAATTAAATATAAAACTCATACAAATTTGAAACCAAAAAATTTTGTACATTCGGGAACATTTCCAGGAACTCCAAAAAACCAGAAAAATTTGCCCAAAAAATTTGAATTAATTTTATGAACAAATAACTTTGTATTCAACGGTTTTATCAAATAAAAACCATTAAATATAGTAAAACAGTGAAACAAATTATAAAATTTCAGCAAGATGATATAAATCAGATTATAAATTGTACCAAAAAATTCCAAGACTAGAAAAGGACGTTTCACTATTATGATCATAATAATCTCACTTTATTGACTTTTATCTCATAAAAATCAATAATCATGCAAAACTTAATTAAAAGTTACGAAAGTTTACATACACTATGTACAACATTCATGTGAGATCATATAAAAATTTCATGGCCATAATCAACATGCATTTATTTTTAGTTAACTTTTAACATAAAACCAAAATAAATAGCAAATTAATCCCTAAAACCACCAAATTTGACCTCAACCAATTTGAGGTCAGCAGGTACGAATGCAAATTAAAAATTTCGTGCAAACCAATTTTGAACACAAATTTTCAATTTTACCCAAGTTATCGTATAACTCGATTTTAATGCTTAAAATCAACATGCATGTAACAATTGAGCTCTGATACCACATGAAAGTCCTAGACCTCTAATTAGACTCTTCTAATTAGTTCATTAAATTACATTAACTTAATGATTTAGGATCTAGTTATCATGCGTGCAAATATAAAAGCATAAAAGAAAAGATAAGACGAAAACATCCTTACATTGGGAATTTTCGGTTCAATATGGGCACAATAAGAACTCCTTCTTGTTGTTCTTGAGCATGAAATTAATAGATGATCCTCCATAAAACAACCTCCAAAGTAGAAGGTCTCCTTCTAGTTGCACCCAAGATTAAACCAAAATGATCTTACCTTATTATTAACTAGATAATAAGTAAGACAAAATACTACTAATATTATTGTATTACTACACTAGTAATATATAGAGAATATTAGTGTATAAGAGAGTTTAGAGAGAAGTTGAGTTTAGAAAGAGAAGTGAAAATAAGCAAAATCAAGTTGATTGAAAAATGAACAACCATTGTCCATTTTAAGGACATAATGGCCGTACCTCATGTGTCCATGAGGCCTTTGATTTTTGCTATTTAATTCACATGCAATTGTAGTAGAGTATGGTACTGTATGTAATGATTTGAATGCATGATATGTCATTATCATAAGGTTGCTTGTTTGCATAAACAAGAACAATTATCATTACTACTACTACTACTACCATGACCGGCCTCACATGGCTCAAAAAGGTCTATTTTGATTTTTGATATTTGTCCCACAAATACTAATTAATCATATGCTTAATTATCTTGTATAATTAAGTGTTAATTTGATCATATAACAATTATATGAATCAAATATATACTTAACTTTTAAGTGATATTTTACCATTATATCAATATATAATGGGTCCTACAATGCCCAGTTAATTTATTTTACAACTCTTTGTAAATATAATTAACTATTTACCTCTACCTCAAAATATGTGCTTAACCTCAACTAATTTAATGAATTAACGATTAATCACTAAATTAAATCTTATTTAATCGTATTAAAATAAGACGTAAAATTTATTCAGTCAGTTATCGTATAATTGACTAATAAACTTAAGTGGAATGAGTTCGTAACTCAATTTCCAATAAATAACTCTCGTAACTAAACGTACATATCAAATATATGTAATGCCCTAATTAAACTATATCGTGTACAAATAATTAGTATTCTATTTGGGTGTCATCCTATAGGTGTGACCTAAAGGGATCCGTTGATCATCGCCGTCATACGACAATAACGTCAAACTCTAGCCACCTGAGCGTTACCGATTTACGTTAATCAACTGACGTGCAGTATCAAAATATACTAATCATGCACGTATATTCCAAATGAGATTTATTATATAAATGCATTATTGTGGAGGACACTTACTCCAACAAGATACATTATGGGCAAGAAAAATCATCGATGAGGAAGAAATACACTTCAAATAGGCTCGTCAATCGTCAACCTTCGACAAATGATACTTCTTCTTGCCAACACATGGTCCACCTCAAGACGGTAGATACACAAAAGGGTAACGTAACTCAACACTATCAACAAACAAGTTAGAACCTAACAAACATCAAATACACTAAAGACTACCACCTTAGGTCCTTAAGTCTACCCATCTCTCATTCATTATTCATTGGTCAAGTTATTTACTGTTGAGGTACACGAATGTGCATCGGAGCGTTATAGCTCTGATACCAACTATGACACCCCGCGATTTAGCAGTAAAGTAAACATATAGATTTAAAGCGGAAAACACGAGATTTTAAAAACTTTAAAAGCAAAACCGTGAATGTCACTATCCAACAAAATCAAAACTTAATTTAATAACTCGTTTATACACATTTTATCTTAAATAAATACAAGGGATATCGATCCCTTGGTAGAACACAGTTAATAGACTAAACTAATATAAACTACACGTTACGGGTGAATCGCTGTAAGAACAACTCTCGCTAGCTCACTCGCCACAACCCCATGCAAACACCAACCTGCAACCTGTTCATTCATTAAAAATGAAAGCCACAGTCAGTTGGGAGTAACTCAGGGTTCTCCCAGCCATATCACATCAAAACGCACATAAACAAGCATATAATCATGTGTAATCATGCAAACATATATGTCATGCCGGATGTGAGAATAGCATTATAATAATGACAATGTAGAAGTAAAGGAAACCATCATCCATCATCATCATGCAATACAAGACTCGGGGAAGACTCCCCTTGGCAACCATATAGAACACTAAGGGCTTTCATCTCACCATTAGCAACATATGCTTGAGAAGGTTTGGGACTCGACATACAAACCAACCATAGGCATCCAAATCCATCATATGATCAAACATAAGCATACACACTCTCAGGGTAAATGACACACACTAGCATCATGTACAATAGCAAGACAAGTCGATGAGTCCACGGGATAAGGCGTGTCCCTGAACTGCATATGATAAGGTGTTTCGTATACTCATGACCTAGACACACATGTCCACGGGGTAATGCGTTCCCCTAAACCGTGTACGATAAGGCTTTTTGTACACACAAGACTCAATTCCTCCCGGTAGGGCGACGATAATAATTCGGTCCTAGTCTAAACCCGGCCAGACTCTCGGGATAAGGCATTTTCCGATTTGACATGTGGTATGACGTTCCACATCCAAGACTCGATCATACAAAGACGTCGAGTACCCCAAATTCGGCTAAACCACACGAAAGAGGCGGAAAGAGATCTATATTCAAAAGTAAAGCTAGTACGCTACATGCAATGACACCACCTCGCAAGGATACAACATTTGACGGCCAGGTCGATTAACGCATCGTGTTCACCTCCTAACAACGTCGTCTTATCCCCACTAAAACATGCATACATGCATGAAGGATACACCCCATCGCTCCGACATTCCAGTCTAACGAGGATAAGGTGTAGCCGGGAAATTAGAGTTCAAAGCATTCAACGAGTAGTGCTCAAATCAAATACATAAGGTAAAACCGACTTAAAAGGGGACAACATATCAAAACCGTCACAAAACATATGATATAATTAAGTGGAATATCATTTATGCTAAACATGAATATTTAATGCTATTACGTAAATTTATACGATAAACAAACCATACAAACTATTATATGTGAAGTCAAGTGGAAGAGAATTGAGAACGAAGTTACGGGGGGTGCCAGCCACTTAGGGGACCGGCCGCCGGCTACCCGGCTGGCACTACAGCAACATCAAACAACACCAAAAGATACAGGGGATCCCCAGCTGGTGGGTGTCACCGGCTTCCGGCTACCCGGCTGGGGTCACAAGACAAATGAGAGAAAAGAAGAAGAATGGGGAAGGGGGAGTGCCAGCTGGTCGGCCGACTGCCAGGTGGCCGGCTGGGACTCGCATACTATCAAAAGTTAAACAATTTACATGAGATATCCCGGCCGGTCGGCCGGCTGGGACCTAGGCAATATCAAAATTTCTCGAAGTAACCATTTCACATCAGACGCGTTCCCGGCCGGTCGGCTAACCGGCGGCTGGTCGGCGGGCTGGGACTACAAACACGCGAATCCAGCAATAACAACAACCAACCCAAACACCAAGGTTACTCATTCAATTTGAACAACAATTACCAACCTCAAACCACATTCAATGCATATTAAACATTACCAATCATTGGGTAAACCTCACTTAAGACAAACCTAACATATTGATTGCCCAACACAAGTTCCAACATGTTAAATGAGCATAATTAACCACTTGAATGCAACTTAACATATGATTGGTGGAAGACTGCATGGAAATTGGAATTCACACATATGAAAGAATTACTAACACATTTCCTCATGAAATTAAGGCAAGATTGCATCTTTCCTAACTAAAACCATAATTAAAACATTAAAATACATATTGATATTGAGTAACCCATCACTGTTACCTCGATTAGCACTTTAAATCCTCGATTCCCACGCTACCTATCAATCTACACGAATCCCTTGACCCAAAATCTTCAAAGCCCACCTTTTTTCCGACAGATAATGTAGTAGTAGTTCAAACAGAAATTTCTGAAAATTGGTCTTAAACGAGGTTAAAAGTTTTGATCTTTTATTGGCTAGCAAGAAAGAGGACGGTGAGAGGATTCCGAAACATTAAACGGAATCGAATTACGTTAAGAAACGAAAAAGTTTTGCCCGTCTTAAGTTTAGATCTAGAAAATGGGTTTTATAAAAAGTTGGAGTAAATGGGTATTTTATGTTATGAAAAGGAAGAGGGAGATGAGAGGAGAAGATTTATATAAAAATCGTCGAGTTTCGTTGAGAGACGGAGAAATGACTTCCGTTTTAAGATTATAAAGTGATGGAGTTTTAATGGTGTTTTCTGTTGAGGAAGAAGAAGAAGAAGAAGAAGAAGAAGAAGAAGAAGAAGAAGAAGAAGAAGAAGAAGGAGGAGGAGAAATGTTGCTGAAATTTGAGGAGAAAGGAGGAGGTATTTGTTGGGTCTATTTTTAGAAGATGATTAATAGAAGGCCCAAATTTCATATTAGGTCAACTCACTTAGATTTTCGCGTAGAATCCGGTTATGAACTCATAACGGACTGAAATACGACGATTTCTACCCAACTAAACTACATTCTATTTAACAATAATTTAAAGCCACGAAATCATAAATTATCGACTTAAAATATTTTAACTAACAAAAGTAAAAGACGAATTTATAAAATTTACGACTTTAATAAATTATTCATTATTATAAAATCATGGGTGTTACACTCACTATAAGACAAAGTGAAATCAAAGTCAATACTCTCTCCCTCATTATAAATTTGAGCACTCACATCAAGAATAAGGGACATAGGGTAGTCATTATAAATTCTGCACCAAAAGAAGAAGAACATCCCATTTTTCATCATGTCTAAAATAAAAGAACCCACCCTCAAATTGTACATGCAGATTTATTTGAGTGTCTTGGTTTAAATTATAGTAAACCCCAATCCAAAATTCTTGACTATTGCCTAGATATGGGTGTTCTAACAAATACTCTTCTAGCCTTTCAAAGTAGTGATGAAGTAATACATGCTCTTGTTGGGGGAAATGGAAACATTTTCTAAACTGAAAGACACCGGACCCTTAATTAAAACAATATTTACAAGAAATATTACACAAACACACAAAAAAACAATGCCTTCCTCGGCAACGACGCCAAAATTAAGTAGTATCTTTATCCGCTACAAAGTCAACCTAGTAGTAAGTGTAAGTAGGGGTCGATCCCACAAGGAAGGTGTTTGTTTAACGTGTGTTATGCAACTAGTTCTAAGGTAACCAATTTTGAGGGTATTTGTGCTTATGAGTCCAAGTCTATCAAACTAAATTATTATAAGATTGTAGTAAAATCAAATTCAAAAAAGATATTGGGTCTTACAATTTCCACAAATGAGTTAGGTTTGATCATTGACTCTTTTAGACTCTAATTACTCATAAATACTTTATTGTGAGAACATAAGTTTCTACTTCTCCCTAAGTTTTAGTCATTCACTGCGAAAAGCGCACATAAACAACCCTTATGGCGATGACAATCTAGTCCAAGCGAATCTAAATTCCATCATACCATAGATTATAACTATAGAAGCCAACAGAGATGAAAAAATGCATACACAAGCGGTTCTACACTTTCATTTATATGATAAATATTCTCCTACAATCCAACAACAATGAAAAGCATACAAGTTGATGAACTCTAGTTGCTACCAATGTCTAGGCAAGTGAACAAAAGATTAAAATTCCTAAACTAGCAATACATTAGAGATAAGACAAACTAGTTGATCAAACTAGCAAGAACTATCAATAATCTTAAGAATGAATTCAGAATATAAATCAATAATCAAGAGATAATAACAAAAAATAAAAGAGTCTTACAAAACACTAGTTCATTTGCTTCAATTGCTTGACCCAAGATGAGGAAGTAAGCCTTCCATACAAAAAGTAAACAAACTATAAACTAGAACTTGTTTTTGGTGTTTCTAATGATTTAAAGGTGGATGAAGTGTATGTAATTTGATCAATACCATCTTCTTATATAGGTCTTCAAAGAGGAACCTCATAAAGCATCATAAAGCCTCATAAAGTGTGAGCATACTTGTTGAATTAAAGAAGAATGAGAAGAGTCATGCGCCCCGCGACTTTTTGCCGCACCACGCGGCTAGTGAAACAGCTACATTTGTTGCGCCTGCGGCTTTTTGTATGACGCTTCCTCTTCTTGACATGGTTCCGC
This sequence comes from Heliosperma pusillum, assembly GCA_022085475.1. NCBI lineage: Eukaryota > Viridiplantae > Streptophyta > Magnoliopsida > Caryophyllales > Caryophyllaceae > Heliosperma > Heliosperma pusillum. Next base: position 67,901 of record JAIUZE010010691.1, read on the forward strand.
GCTTTGACCTTCATCTTGCGGGCTTGACTTGTCTTTAATCCACAAGCTTTTAACTCTTATTAAGCCATTATTTGGCATGAATTTATTTCAAGACATTAGTGTAAAAATCTCATTTGGAATATACGTGGCATGATTAGTATATTTTGATACTCCACGCCAGTTGATTAACGTAACTCAGTAATGCTCAGCTGACTAGAGTTAGTCGTTATTGTCGTATGACGGCGCTGATCAACTGATCCCTTTCGGTCACACCAATAGGATGAAACCCAAATAGTAGAACTAATTATTTATATATGATACAGTTAATTAGAACATTACATATATTTGATATGTACGTTTAGTTACGAGAGTTATTTATTGGAAATTGAGTTAGGAACTTATTCCACTTAAGTTTATAAGTCAATTATACGATAACTGACTGAATAAATTATACGTCTTATTTTAATACGATTTAATAAGATTTAATTTAGTGATTAATCGTTAATTCATTAAATTAGTTGAGGTTATGCATATATTGTGAGGTATAGGTAATTAGTTAATTATATTCACAAAGAGTTGTAAAATAAATTAATTGGGCATTGTGGGACTCCTTATACATTGATATAATGGTAAAACAATCACTTACAAGTTAAGTACATATTGTTTCTTAATTTATGTCATATAACTGTTATATGATCAAATTAACACTTAATTATACAAGGTAATTAAGCGTATGATTAATAAGTATTTGTGGGACACGTATAAAAAATCAAAATGGTCCATAATGGACATACGATGGCCGGTCATGACATGATCATTGTTCTTTTCTTACACAATACTCCATTTTGATTGTGACATGACTTTCATGCTTTAATCATCACTACATAACCTACACTCTACCATCTTACACAAGTATAAAAATAAGCAAAATGGAGCCCTTTTGGTGCTTATGGGTGCCGACCAAAAGGCCTTTAAAAGGGACAAATTGTTGTTCATTTTTTCTACCACTTAACGTGCTTATTTTCTTACTTCTCTTACTAACTCAACATCTCTCTAAAACTCACATACAAACTAATATTCATATCATATTACTAGTGTAGTAACACAGTAATATTAGTAGTATTTTTCTTACTTATTATCTAGTTAATAATAAGTTAAGATTATTTGGGTTGATTCTTGGTTGCAACAAGAAGGAGACCTTCTACTTTGGAGGTTTTTTTATGGAGGATCTTCCACTAATTCCATTCTAAAATAAAAATAAAAAAGAGTTTCTTATTGTGCCCATCTTGCCGAAATTCCAATGTAAGGAAATTTCATCTTATCTTTATATTTTTGCTTTTATATATGCATGCATGATTACTAGATCCTAAATCATTAAGTTAATGTAATTTAATGAACTAATTAGAGGAGTCTAATTAGAGGTCTAGGACTCTCATGTGGTATCAGAGTTCAATTGTTACATGCAGGTTGATTTTAAGCATTAAAATTGAGTTATACGATAACTTGAGTAAAATTGAAAATTTGTGTTAAAAATGGTTTGCACAATTTTTTTTAATTTTCATGCATACCTACTGACCTAAAAATATGTTTGGTCAAATTTGGTGATTTTAGGGATTGATTTGCTATTTATTTAGATTTATGGCCTTTAAATCATGTTAACATGCATTTTTTATGTTAAAAGTTAACTACAAATAGTTTCATGTTGATTTTAGTCAAAAAATTTTTAATTTATCTCACATGCATGTTTAGCATACTGTATGTAAAATTTCGTGATTTTTAATTATGTACTGCACGTTTATTGATTCTTATGAGATAAAAGTAGATAAAGTGAGATTATTATGTTCATAAAACTGAAACATCCTTTTCTGGTCTTGAAAATTTTTTGTACATTTTATAATCTGATTTATATCATCTTGGTGAAATTTTGTAATTTGTTTCACTATTTTACTATTTTTATTTGATAAAACCGATAAATTTAAATCTTTTTGTTCATAAAATTAATTAAAAAGTTTTGAGCACATGTTTCTTGTTTTTATAGTTCCTTGAAATATTCCAAAATGTACAAAATTTTTTATTTCAATTTTTTATGATGTTTATATTTTATTTAAGGTTTATTTCATAAATGTTATGATTAAACCTTTATATTTAGCAAATACGATCAATTCAAACTAATTAAATACAAACAAAATTAGTATGGACTATTTTTGAATTCTAAATCAGTTTAGATAATTAGTTTGAGTTTAAATGTGACAACCCTCGCGAATGCGGAAATATAAAACATACAAGCATGTGAATTATATAGCGGAAAATACGGTATTTTAAAAACCTTTATACATGGAAGATAGAAAAATACGAGTAGTGTCAAAATATTACAAACTAAATAAAAATACCACAAGAGACGTAGTCTCTCAAAGTGTTAACAAACGACAATGTAATTAGCAACTAGCTAAACAACGTCTAGAGGTGTTTCATCCAGGGACAACGCTCGCTAGCTCACACCCGAACCCAAAATAGCATAAGCAAAAAGCCATCCAAGCAAGCAACCTGTTCATTCATGAAAAACATGAACGCCACAGTCAGTGGGGAGTAACTCAGGGTTCTCCCAGCCATATCACATCAAACGTACATAGAAGGAAATACAAAAGTAAAGCATGCATATATATACATACATGTGAGTTGCGGTAAGAATAGATAGGCAATTCTATAGATAATGATAAGAACATAAGAGGCACCAATCCGAATCCATCATGATATTCAAAGACTCGGGGAAGACACTCTTAGGCAAACGAATACGCTCAATAGGGCTTACATCTCACCGTTAGCGGTATAAGTTTGATAAGATTGAGACTCGACAAACAAACCATGCCAAGTCATTCAATGATCAATCATATAATCATTCATGTAATCATCCATCCAAACACAACGACACAATGACGACATCTCTCACGGTAAATGAAACGCACTAGCATCGTGTACAATAGCAAGACAAGCCAATGGAAGTCCACAGGATAAGACATTTTCCCTGAACCGTATACGATAGACGTTTCGTATACTCATGACCCAGACAAACAATTCACGGGATAAGACGTTTCCCGGAATCATGTACGATAAGACGTTTCGTACACACAAGACTCTAATCCTCTCGGTAGGACGACGATAATAATACGGTCCTAGTCTAACCCTGGCCAGACTCTCGGAATAAGACGTGTTCCGATTCGACATGTGGTAAGACGTTCCACATCCAAGACACGGACTTACAATAAATATGCCGAGTACCCCAAATTCGGTAGATCAATTCACGAAATAGGCGGAAAGAGATCTATAGTCAAAAGTCAAGCTAGTACGCTACATGCAATAACACCACCTCGCAAGTATACAACATTTGACGGCCGGGTCGATCAACGCATTGCGTTCACCTCCTAACAACGTCGTCATATCCCCACTAAAACATGCATACAAGCATCAAGGATAAACCTCATCGCTCCGACATTCCAGTCTAACGAATA
>JAIUZE010010693.1:0-10867 GCA_022085475.1 Heliosperma pusillum
GAGGCATAAAATATTTATATAAATAATGATCATCAAACTCCCCCAAACCAATCCTTTGCTTGTCCCTAAGCAAAGCACTCGACACATACAAAGACAAACATACAAATGGTGAATGAAAAACTCAAAGCTAATGTTAATGCACATACAAATCCCAAGCTATCCATATCTATAACAAAGTAATGACCAAGTTGTACCAATAAAACAAATTCAAAGGTACGGGAAAGTAGAAAACGCAGCTCATATTCCAATATTTTACATGATACCGTAGTATAGACAAAAACCAAATACCTTTCAATCTTGCAAGGCTCAATTTGTCGGATTCTCGCGGATTCACTCAAGCACTCATAAGTTTATGTAAAGGTGAGTTTTGTGAAGATAGAAATAAAATAGAAACACTCACTCAACTTATGAAACATGCATGCATTCTAATGTGATAGTAATTTCCCCAACAAATACGCATTCGCTATAAAGTACATGAATCAGGACAAAAAGGGAGGCTAATGGGTGAAGGTATAGAAGTGGATTGTGCCAAGGCACGTATGGGAATGTGGGGCTAAGACCGGTAGTCACAGCGACACTTACCAAAACAAATCTACAAGACTAGCACAAACCAACACCGACTAGAGAAATCATCTTAAACTTTGGACAACGCAAGAGAGATATCGAATTTGCTCTCTGAAAAATGGATTAGAATCTAGTATAATCCCTTTCATTTCCCCTTGAATAATTCAATGAAGCAACATATTTTTTTTTTCTTTTTCTTTGTTCCTCGTTTTCTTTGTTCCTCTTTTTCTTTTCTTTTATTTTTTTTCTTTTTCTTCTTTCATTTTTTTCTTTGTTTTGCTTCATAACACTTCTCAACAAAGGGAATAAATGACACAATTGCCAACATACTTGCTATACCCATTTGATATTCTTTTTGAAATCCCGACCCAACCATAGTAGACAAGTAGATAAGAAAAACATGCAACTGCGATTGTCCCGATAAGGTAGGCGAATTCTAGGAATGTAGCTATTAGATAGGTTATGAAACAGGCTACAAAAGAGCTCAAATTGGCTAAACATAAAGAACTCAATAATAAGGTTATAAAATCAAGTCTTTTTGGCTATGTGAGACTTATTTGAACAAAAAGAATCACCTTTCCTCATGCACTTATCAAACGAACGCGTATAGTATCAAGAAACGAATGTCACACTTATGCAATTTGATGTTACACATTCCACAAGTAGTACCACACTCAAGCCTAAAAACAATGAGACCAGTTTATTGATGTTCATGGCCTAGGAAGCTCTAAAGACCTCAGAATTTTAAGTGGTTTACCAACAAAAATTGCCAAATCTAATTAGCATAAGGTATGTCAAAAACGGTCAAGACTTGTACTATGAGCTTTGTTTTCAAAAATAGTAAGTCAAAACAATGTACATGAACAACTTATTTGGGATTCAAATGCAGAAACAATGCAAATTATCATCATTGTTATTCAATTCACCAAGACTCGACCTAATAAAATAAAAAACATGTTTTTGGATTTTGTAAATTTTTCAATTTTTATGGATTTTTTTTCTTTCACACAACGGAAATAAACACACAACATAAAGAAAGACTCTCCCCCAAACCTAAATGTCACATTGTCCTCAGTGTGACGCTAACAGCACAGCAATCACACAACAACCAACATCAGCAACCTATAGGACACAACTAACAAAGGGGAATGGGAGAAATGACTAAAATAAAATACAATAAAAGAAAGTACAAGGATAGATAATACCAGCTTATAGACATAACTTCCCCCAAACCAGCTGCAAAATGGGGGTGTAGTGACCAGCTGCCACTACTGCGCCTGATCATCATCATCATCATCATCATCATCATCATCATCATCACCCCACTGAGCAGCACCAGAAGAAGAAGCCCGAAATGGCTCACCAAACCCACCAACTGGAGCATCCGGTCGGATAGGAGTATACCAAGAACGACCCAGACAACCATAATCGTGACTAAACTCCTGGGAAAACTGCTGAGGAGTCACCCCATAATTGTGGAACACACCAGTCTCGTCACCCGGACCTCGGTAGTAGCTCGACGGAGTCCAACCAGCAGTGGCATTAAGATCGGTCCGCATAAGGTTCTCCCAAAGTCCCCTCATCACCAAATCATTGTTAATTCCTTGGTGAATCCTAATCTCCCTCTCCAAAGCTGGATCATAGGTGTAAGCAGGTGGAGGGTAAGGGTAAGGAGTTGGGGTGTGTACAAAGTGTGGAGCCGGGGTGGTGGTAGTCTGAGCAGAAGTAGATGGGGTGATCCGCCGACGAGGTCGACGATTCTCGGCCAAAGTAAAAACAATCTCAGGTGGAACCACATAAGAACGAAGAAGAGGGGTAGGTCCAGTCTCAGGATCATGAGTGGGTAACCGCTCTGTAGAAGGTAGATGGTTATCCCTATCGGGAAGAGCTATCCACTGGGTCCCCCGTACTCGCCACTGAAATCTAGCGTCTCCTAACGCATTAATCCAGCAAAGTGTGTGGCGTAGGTACTCCTCGTTTACTCTAGGGGCATGAATTGGGGTCATTGGTGTATATCTACGGTCTCCCCCAAACCCTGCAAGACGCCTAGCCAACCTAGTGACTAAGGCACCACAGTCTAAAGAATGCTGGGTAGGGTAATTAACTCTCCAGAAAGCATAGCACACCAACCCGACCGGGTGGAAATAAAAATCATTCTCATGCATGGGGTTGAGGGTAGAAGCAAGTAACAAAACCTCATGAGAATTTAACTTACTCAGGTCCTTCCTGGCAAACAAAAGGAGGCTAAAGAAACGCAAAAATAACCTCAGACAAGGATGCCGCACATCATTTACCGCCATAGCATTAACACGTGCCTCAGGAAGACCAGTAAATAAACAAAAATATTCAACGGCTTGAAAGCCGGAAGGAATAGCAATAAAAGCATCATCGTCACCTAGAGAAAGACCCAAATGATTTGCCAATTCGGCATATGACAACACAAAATCCCGATTAAGCAACCTAAAAGACACACGTTTATTGGTCTCGTCCCAATCATAGGAACTGAAAAATTCTAGTGTCAAAGGTCGATACAAAAGCTCATTAAGGGAATATAGCCCACCGAACCCAATTCGGTCAAACATATCAAACATGGCATTATCAAAACCGAGGGAACGGAGAACGGAGGGGCACACACAGCGAGTAGGGTCCATAGGGCGACCCATAAGCATGGCAAAACGGTCATGCTGCTCTTGCGTGCTAAAAACGATCCAAGGGTAAGCGGGGTTACTCGGAATCGCTTCTACTTCGGGTTGTCGAACAAGACGGGGTTCTCTACGACGCTTGCTAGGTCCTACTTGTCTAGACATGGCTAATTGAAGTAAAGAAAACACACAAACACAACTATATGCTCAAAAAGACGGATTAGCAAACCCTAACTCGAAAAAAATTCAAATTGGAGTCTAAAACGCAAGAAAGACGGAGCAATTAGCAATGTAATAGTGATTAATTACTAAATAACAAAGCTAGGAAGCAACAACAATGAATTAGAAGCACAAAATTGAAGAAATAAGAAGCAAACCCTAGATTCACAATTTGGGCAAAATAAGGGAGCAAGAACACCAATTTCTTCACAAATTGAACTTAAAACAAGTAAAATAATGATTGTTGATGCTAACTTGATGATTAAATGATGATTTGAATGAGTTTGAGTGAGTGAATTTGAGAGAATAAGGGTGAGGGGGTTGAAAGAGGGGCGAAATTAGAAGAAGAATGAATGATAATTGGGGAAAACCTGTCTTTTAGGGCCTCGGACCGGACCGACTCGATCGAGCAGGTCAGGTCTGATCGATCGAGCAACCTAAATTTTCTGGATTTTTGAGTAGGCTGAAGTGGCTGATATGTGTGATACATGAAAATTCGATCGAGCAAGTGAGTTTGCTCGGTCGAGCAACCTAGTAATATCACGTCTTCCACTTGTTTTCTCTTCTTTTCTTCTTACTTTCTTTTCTTTTCTTTTCGTTCCTCATTATTAAAGCGACTTCCAATTGTATTAGCTGCAAACAATTAATAGAAATGTTAGATCGCTCCCTCACCGCACTCAAGAAAGCACAACTATATTAACTATCCAAACTAAATCGAATTTAACTATAACATTAATAACTACGCTAATCGAAATAAAATTTACAAATGAATTACAAGTAAATGTCGGGTTGCCTCCCGGTTAGCGCTGGTTTATAGCGGTCCCGCACGACCGTGTTACCTCAAAGTCATGGGGATTTATCAAGAGTGAAAAGGTCGACGGCCTCTATCACTCCAATAAATGCTCCATCATAATAGATCTTCAAGCGTTGACCATTGACTTTGAAAACCTCACCCTTGTCGGTTTGTAGTGAAACCGACCCAAACTTGTTTACCTCGGTAACTGTGAACGGTCCTGACCATCTGGACTTGAGTTTACCTGGAAACAAACGCAAACGGAAGTTAAATAATAATACTTTATCACCAATTTTAAATTCCCGCTGCATGATATGCTTGTCATGCCATTTCTTTGTCTTCTCCTTGTAAACCCGAGCACTATCATAGGCATGCAATCGAAACTCATCAAGCTCGTTCAACTGCATAAGTCGTTTCTCACCCGCCGGTGAGGGATCCATATTAAGCTCTTTTATGGCCCACATAGCCCTATGCTCAAGTTCTACCGGTAAATGGCACGCCTTGCCATAGACTAACCGGTATGGAGAAGCACCGATTGGAGTCTTAAAAGCAGTTCGGTAAGCCCATAAAGTGTCATCAAGCTTACGACTCCAATCCTTCCTAGATTTACTCACGACTTTCTCAAGGATTGACTTAATCTCCCTATTAGAAACCTCTACCTGACCACTTGTCTGCGGATGATAACTTACCCCCCGACGATGTGTAACGCCATATTTCTTCAATAAAGAATTAAGATGACGTTCATTGAAATGCTTTCCTCCATCGCTAATGAGAGCACGAGGAACCCCAAATCGTGGGAAAATGATCTTCTGAAACAGTTTGATAACTGCTTTGGCATCACAAGTAGGAGTGGCAATGGCTTCCACCCATTTGGAGACATAATCTACTGCTACTAGAATATATTGGTTACCATGGGAAGATGGGAATGGCCCTTGGTAGTCAATACCCCAAACATCGAATATCTCAACTTCCAAAATACCCGTTTGAGGCATCTCATGCCTTTGCGAAATATTTCCCGTCCTTTGACATGCGTCACAAGAACGGACAAAAGTAGTAGCATCCTTGAGAATAGTCGGCCAATAAAAACCCGACTGCATAACCTTTGCAAATGTCCTTGAAGGACCATGATGACCGCCATATGAAGAAGAGTGACAATGAGAAAGGATGGCATGTACCTCACCCTCTGGAATACATCGTCGATAAATGTCGTCGGCACATTCCCGGAATAAATAAGGATCATCCCAAAAATACCTCTTGACATCGTGTTGAAACCTCTTCTTTTGCTGATAGGATTGATCCGGAGGCATAATTCCCCCAACCAAAAAGTTGGCATAATCGGCAAACCATGGAGTCTCCATGGTAATGGCAAGGAGATGATCATCAGCAAACGAATCATCAATGGGGATGGAATCTCCCCCTTCGAACCTTAAACGAGACAAATGGTCAGCAACCACATTCTCAGCACCTGACTTATCCCGGATCTCCAAATCAAATTCTTGTAGCAACAAGATCCAACGAATAAGCCGAGGTTTGGCTTCCTTCTTAGCCAACAAGTACTTCAGTGCTGCATGGTCAGTATAGACTATCACCTTAGAACCCACAAGATAGGCTCTAAACTTGTCTAAGGCGAAGACAACTGCAAGTAATTCTTTCTCAGTGGTAGCATAGTTAACTTGCGCATCATCCCACGTCTTACTGGCATAGTAAACTGCATGTAGCACCTTATCCTTCCTTTGCCCCAAAACAGCCCCAACTGCATAGTCACTGGCATCACACATTATCTCAAACGGCAATGTCCAATCATGAGACTGGATAATAGGAGCTGAGATTAGAGCTTGTTTAATCCTGTCAAAAGACTTAACACACTCATCAGTAAACACAAACGGGGCATCCTTATGGAGAAGCTTAGTCATTGGTTGCGCAATCTTTGAAAAATCCTTAATAAAACGGCGATAGAACCCCGCATGACCAAGGAAACTTCTAACACTTTTAACATTCACCGGGTACGGTAATTGCTCAACCACTTCCACTTTAGCTTTATCCACTTGGATGCCTCGTCCAGACACTAAATGGCGAAGTACCACCCCTTCAGTTACCATGAAGTGGCACTTCTCCCAGTTTAACACAAGATTGCTTTTCTCACAACGTTGCAAGACCTTAGTCAGATTAGCTAAACAACTATCAAAATCGGTCCCATAAACACTGAAGTCATCCATAAAGACCTCCATAATATACTCGATATAATCAGAAAATATAGCCATCATACAACGTTGAAAGGTGGCAGGGGCATTACATAACCCAAAAGGCATTCTTCGGTAAGCAAAGACACCATAAGGGCATGTGAAGGTAGTCTTTTCCTGATCGTCAGGATGAATAGGGATTTGAAAGAATCCCGAGTAGCCGTCTAGATAACGAAAATACTTATGACACGCTAGACGCTCTAACATTTGGTCAATGTAGGGAAGAGGGAAGTGGTCTTTCCTAGTGGCTACATTCAGCCTCCTATAATCAATACACATCCTCCACCCAGTCACTAGTCTAGTAGATATGAGCTCGTTTTTCTCATTAGTGACGACCGTAGTCCCTCCCTTCTTAGGGACTACCTGAACAGGACTGACCCACTTTGAATCAGAAATAGCATAAATGATTCCTGCATCTAACAATTTCTGCACCTCTTTTCTAACCACCTCTTGCATAGTGGGGTTCAAACGACGCTGACCCTGCCTACAAGGTTTATGGTCTTCTTCTAAGTGGATACGGTGCATACAAAAGTCAGGACTAATACCTTGTAAATCGTCAATGCTATAGCCTATAGCCTTTTTATGTCTTTTTAAAACCACCAACAAATCAGTAAGTTGGCTTTCAGATAAGCTAGCACTGACAATTACAGGGTTCATCTCATGGGAATCAAGGAAAACATACTTAAGATGAGAGGGGAGGGGTTTAAGTTCAGGTTTCTTTACCTCGGTAACCTTAGAGGGGTTACCTAAGCTATAAACCTTCTGTAACTTGCAGTCCTCTCCTGTCAGCAGTTTTTCCATTGCAACTACTTCTTCATTCCGTGAGCTTCCAGCTTCAGCAGTGCTGGAAATTAAGGCGATCTCCAGAGGATCCCTATTCAAACATAAAGAAAGACAGTCATCAATAGATAAATCAACAATATCGACTCTATGACATGTCTCTTCTAACATGGGATGTTTCATGGCATTATCTAAATTGAAAGTGATTGTATCATCCCCCACTGTTAGTGTAAGTCTCCCATTCTTAACATCTATAACCGCCCCCGCAGTATGGAGGAATGGTCGTCCCAAGATGATAGGAATTTGGGTGTCCTCAGCCATATCTAAGACAACAAAGTCAACTGGTATGAAAAACTTCCCTACACTAACCGGTACGTCTTCTAAAATCCCTAAAGGGTGTTTAATAGAACGGTCGGCCATTTGTAAGGTCATGGTTGTAACAGTAAGTTGACCCATATTTAACTTTTTGCATATAGAAAATGGCATTACACTAACACTAGCCCCTAAATCACAAAGGGCTTTATCAATTGCCAAGCAACCTATATTACAAGGAATAGAAAAACTCCCTGGATGCTTTAGCTTAGGTGGTGATCTGGATTGCAACACAGCACTGCATTCCTCAGTAAATGCAACCGTCTCCACTTCATTAAAGGACCGCTTCCTTGTCAATATATCCTTCATGAACTTTGCATAAGCCGGCACTTGAGTAATCAACTCGGTAAAAGGTACACTCACTTGCAAATTCTTGACCACTTCCATAAACCTCCCAAACTGTTTATCAAGCTTGGATTTATGTTGGCGGTGCGGAAAGGGAAGTGCAATGACAATTGGCTCGGCTTCTTTGGCTTTGGAAGATGAATTAGAAGCGTTATCATCCTGATCAGGGGTTGCTCGATCAAGTTTTCCTGTACTGTAGCTTTCAGAAATTTCCCGAGAAGAATTTGGGCAGATTTTCTGGGTTGCTCGATCGAGCAAGGGGGTTCTGCTCGATCGAGCAACCTCTTTTTCAGCCCCTTTTTCGCCTTTTTTCGAACTTTGATCAGCAACTTCCAAGCTTTCATTGGTTTCATCCCTTATCATTTCAGGGCCTTTGTAATGGGTTCCACTCCTCAAGGTGATAGCATTGGCTTGTTCATGTGGAGGGTGCCCTTGAGGAGGAAGATTACCTGGTTGCTTATGTGGATTTTGAATTGCCAATTGGGCAATTTGAGTATCAACCATCTTATTATGAGCTATTAACTGTGAGATCTGAGCATCTTGCTTTTGTTGGATCATAAGACTCTGCTGCAACATGGCTTTCAATTCCGCCATATCATTACTTGGAGGTGGTGGAGGTGGAGCTTGTTGAAAGTTTTGGCCACCTTGATTGGAACGGTTAAAGTTACCTTGGAAATTGCGATTCTGAGGAATCACATAAGAGGAACCTTGTTGCTGAGGTGGCGGTGGAGTAGGATTGAGAACATTCTGACTTCGGTAAGAGAAATTTGGATGCTCTTTCGTCCTTTCATTGTAAAAGTTGGAGTAAGGTGTACCTTGCTTAAAAGATTAAAAGGCAAGTACTTGCTCAACCGTACTCATACATTCCACTGCATTATGCCCCATAGTACCACATCTTTCACAGGTTGGCTCTTGTTGAACCATGGCATGAACCGTTTGCTTATTTTCCAAGGACTTTGAAGTTTGTAACTCGGCAATTTTGGCAGTTAATGCCTCCAACTGAGCTGCAACTGCATTATCCGTACCTCCTCTCGTCACATTACCCCTAGGATTCCCATACTCAGTAGTGTGAGTAGCCATCTCATCAATTAACTTCCAAGCATTGGCATCAGTAGTATTATTTTGGAATCTCCCATTAGCAGCAGAATCGAGCAATGTCCTCTGATCATCATATAACCCATTATAAAATTGGTTGCATAAGAACCAAGTATCAAAACCATGATGTGGAACAGACTTGACAAGCTTTTTGAAGCGAACCCAAGCCTCATTAAAGTTCTCATTGGGACCTTGTTTGAAACTTGTGATTTGACTTCGAATGTCATTGGTTTTCTGTGGCGGAAAATATCTTTTGTAGAATGCAAGAGCCAAAGAATTCCAATCGGTGATGCCAAGTGCAGCCATATCTAACTCACTCAACCAATCTTCTGCCCCGTCTCGTAATGAAAAGGGAAACAACACCAATTTGATCTGATCTTGTGTCACCCCACCCGTCAAAGGAATAGAGCAACAATAATTGGTGAATTTCTCCATATGTTTAGCAGGATCCTCAGTGGGGCTTCCTCCAAACATGTTTCGCTCCACCAAAGAGATATAAGATGGACGAATCTCAAAAGTACTATTACCCGTAGTAGGGAGTTGAAATCCCTTGGGAATAGATGCAACGGTAGGCTCCGAGTGGCTGGCTAGAGTAGGCATGGTTGTAGTAGGTGCACAAATAGGTGTATCCTCTTCTAAGGACGGTTTTTCTGCGACGAATTCGGCGTAAACTGTTTCAAGCGTACTCAAGTCTTCCGCTTCTTGAATTTCCTTCCAAAAGTTTCGTCTAGACCGGAGAGTCTTCTCTGGTTCGGAATCGTAAGGCACGAGAACGGACCTAGAACACCTGGGCATAAACAAAAACTAAAGAAAAGGATGAGAACTGTCTCAAGGAACTTAGGTTCCCTGAGACAAAAAAGACAAACTAAGTAGAAACAAACAGAAAACTGTTGCCTCCCCGGCAACGGCGCCAAATTTGATAAGGGTATAGTCGCGTCACCTTAATCAAAGTAAACCTAATTCACTACTAACTAATAGTGAGCGGTAAACAAAGTATCGAATCCACAGGGAGGCGGTAATAATCTAATCTGTTAAACTAGGTTTGTCTCTAAAGTAACAATTTCTGGGTTTGCGATTGGTTTCTAAACTAATAGCAAACAATAATAATAACTAATAAATAATAACAATAACAACTAATAATAAGCAATAACAAACTAATAAGGTTGAAAACAATGAGATTAAAAGTCTAGGGTCTTAGGTTCACTAGGATTATTGTTCAGGGGTAAGGATGTAGTCAACTATCATGCAATAAAGTTATCTAAGGTCACAAGATCGGTCGATTCAATTATGCCCTTTAGATCTACAATTAACATGCGATCGCTATCATTAAACGAGTTCTATTCAATTATCGTAGCCTATCTTAGTCTTAACCCGGTCGGTGTCAATCCTAATTTGCGAGACTAGTTAATTAATCCTGGCCAGTAATCAAGCAACTAGAATTAAAACGATAATCAAACGATAACCATGCAATTGCAATTCAATCAATTAATCTACCCCTTCTAACAATCCTAGATCCCCTTTCAACCCTAGAAAGGAATTTAGCTACTCATAATAATATAAACAACAACAATATTAATTAAAGTAAACATGATTAACAATTATGAAAGGATGAACAAAGAATAATTAAAGAACAAGAAAGCAATTAACTGAATAACAAAGAAAGATTAGGAATACCGATTACAAGATGAACTAAAGACAATCGTCTTTGATGAATAAAATCCAGCGGAAAAGTAAATTAAACTAAAGTTTCTGATTTAAACCCTAAAAGTATTCTAAAGCCTAAGAAAGTATGTCAAAGTATATCTAATTAAGAAAGA
>JAIUZE010010694.1:0-83233 GCA_022085475.1 Heliosperma pusillum
TTTTTTTTTCCGCCTCTTTCGTGAATTGATCTACCGAATTTGGGGTACTCGGCATATATTTTATCAGCCCGAGTCTTGGATGCGAAACGCTTTATCGCATGTCGAATGATTCCGAGAATCTGGCCAGGTTTAGATTAGGAGCCGTTTAATTATCGTTCCTAACAGGAGGAAATTAGTCTACATATACGCAATGTAGCATCGTGTATGAGTTCAGGGAAACGCTTTATCCCGTGGATGCCTTTTAATCATACTTGCCATGTACACGATGCTAGTGCGTTTCATTTACCGTGAGAGTTGTTGTCTTTGTGTCGTTGTCTTTGAATGCGTGATTTCATGATTGTATTCATGGTCATTGCATGACTGACACCGTCATTGTCTTGGTTTGTGAATGGATGATAAAATGTTGGATATTATGTGATCATCGCATGACTTGATTGGTTTGTCTGTCGAGTCTCAATCTTATCAATCTTATACCGCTAACGGTGAGATGTAAGCCCTAGTGAGCGTATTCGATTGCCTAAGAGTGTCTTTCCCGAGTCTTTGAATAACATGATGGTTACGGATTGGATTTCCACATGATCTTATCATTTTCTATAGAATTGCCTATCTAATCTTATCGCAACTCACATGTATATATATATATATATGCATGCTTTACTTTTGTATTACCTTATATGTACGTTTGATGTGATATGGCTGGGAGAACCCGGAGTTACTCCCCACTGACTGTGGCATTCATGTTTTTCATGGATGAACAGGTTGCATGCTATGGATGACTTTTTGGATACGATATTTTGGGGTTCGGGTGGGAGCTAGCGGGCGTTGTCCCTGGAAGTTTCCACCTCTAGACGATAGTAGCTAGTTTTGGTTAAACACTTGTTCTTTGCTAACATTTTAAGAGACCCCGTCTCTTTGTTGTATATTCAGTACTTAGTTTGTAACATTTTGACACACCTCGTGTTATATATATCTTGCATGTTTAAAGGTTTTTAAAATACCGTATTTCCGCATTATAATTCACATGCTTGTATGTTTTATCTTTCCGCATTCGCGAGGGTTGTCACACTACTTATGCATGATTAACAATGAAAGATAAACTAAGATTATAAAACTAAGAACGATAAACATGATAAAGAAAATACTAAAAGAAAATGAAACTATAATGTAAAATGAGAATAAAGATTACCGGAAAGGATGAGCAAAGATCGAAATGGAACAAGAACTTGAATAGGAAATACAAACCCGAAAACTTGAGTTCCAATTACAAGTAGAACCATACAAACTTAGAACTAAACTAAACTAAACTAGAGAAAACTAAAACTAAACTAAACTAAGAAAGATGAGAGAAAGGAGAGAAAACTAAACTAAAGAGAGAAGAGAAGTGTTTTTGTGTACATCTTAGTTGTGTGGAGGCTAGGCTATTTATAGGGTTGAGAGGCTGCCAAAATGAGTCCGGATTCATGCCCATTAAACAAGCCATTAAGCCTTGCATTTAAAGAGAGGGTGATGACGTGAAGATGCGTACGTCAGCAAACTTCCCCGATCGGGGAAGTGGTAATCCGATCGGGGATGTTGCACTCTTGGTCAATTGACTATCGTTTGATCTTCCCTTGGTACGTGACTTTATCTACCTTGACTTCATTGACTTTAGATTTGAACGGGGACGTAACTAACACCTCTTGGGCCTCATTTCCTCCCCTATTTGGGCTTGATCATGTCCCCAAGGGTTAAGGGTCAAAGCATGAAGTTTGAGACGACTTTCGTCGACGAATAGCAAAACCATCGCAACTTGTGCATATGAGCTCGGAATGACTTGAAACTTGTTCCCTTTGACTCGGAACCTCTAGAACTTTATAGCATGCCATCTTAACCTCACGTACTCGTCCTTCTTAGCTTCTCCTTGCTCATATTTCCTTCAAATGACGAGATTTGAAGTAGAAACGACTCAATTCCTACAAATGACATTAAAGCACGAGAAATACTGCAAAGGAGAGATTAGCTCACAAAATCACTTCTTAAAGTGGATAATTCATATCAAATTGAGCTAAAATGAGGGAATAAAATCATACAAATATTCACTTATCAAACTCCCCCAAGCTAAACCCTTGCTTGTCCTCAAGCAAGCATACAATAACAAACATGACAAGGACAAGGGCGACGAGCAACAATCAATCCAACCAAATGCAAATCCCATCAAGTAGCTTATAGAGCACAATGAAATACATCCCGAAACAACGTGGGCATAGGGAAAATGTAAAACATGGTTGAGATTTACATAACGGCGAAGCATAAGGAACATCAAATAGACTTTTTCGGCTCTTGCATGATCTTTTGACAATGGACTCTCACGGTGCACTCAACACTCAAATTTTTATATAAATTACGGAAATATTATTTTATATTTGAGTGGCACTCTCCTATCTACGACTCATGAGAATGCGCCCGCAATCTAATATGGTAAACAATTCAAAACACAAGTCAAAGATCACAATGCACATAGAAAAGAAGCCGAAAAGATAGGAAGAAGGCTTTTGGAAATGCGTGAAAGGTGGACAAACAGTTATGGTCATGTGAAGGTTAGAATGAGCTAGCAACTAACCAATGATAAATGAATACTCTATCCAAACTTCCGATTAATTCCCAAAAGACGAAAAACGAAGCCAGAAGGAACGGATTGGCTTATTACACACGAAACACAAGAGTGAACTCCTTCTAAACATTGAATTGTCATTTTGAGGAGATACTCACAACTTCTTCTTTTATTTCTTTTATTTCTTTTTTTTTCTGAACATAACATCACTTTTTGGACATTTTGGTTCTCTCAAATTCACTTTGACATAAAAGAACAAATCTTCTCAAAAGAGCGCTCATACACCATAGTCTAGCTACTAGCTCAAAAGGTAGGCAGTTTTTATGTGTAGCTATTATTTTGTGAAGCATTTGTATGAAGGGGCTAATTTTGAGGGGTAATTCAAAGTGAAAAAGGCTTCAAATCATAGTGAATCATGAATGCAATGCTTATAGAAATGAAATGAGAACCATACTTATGCGTTTTTGATGTGACGCAAATCATAAGGAGAAACTACACACACCTAATTGGGATCGGGTATAGATGTACCGATCACTGGAGGTTCTACCTTACCGTATATGTAGTTTGCCAAAGTCAAGATCAAGCCTAATAAGTCTAAAATCAATCCCTCACCCACTGTGTACAAGACATCCCCATGTATGCAAAATCCCGTCAAAAGCGTGAAACATTGGCTAAAAAGCTACAATAAGGGAAATGCATTGAGGAATGACATTATGCACAACACAATTGGGTGGACAAAACACACAACTTTTATTAAATTTTTTTTAATTTTTTGATTTTTTTTGGATTTTTCAAATTTTTCAAATTCAATAAACAACTAGACTAAATAAACAACGACACAAACTAAATCCCTCCCCCAAGCTAGAATAACACATTGTCCTCAATGTGCGAAACGGGTTTAAGCGCAGAAAACACAAAGAAGGACAACATAGCCAACAAAGGAATGGGGGACGACTCAACAAAATGGTAAAGAAAGAAAAGAAAATATACAACCGTGCAGCAGCTCCCCCAAGCTAGCTTGAAAACGGGGCAAAGTACAACCCATGCACCAAAGTACCTGTGATGAACAAGCTACTACAATACTAGATAAAATTATTGTCTTATTGTCAAAGCTATTAGAACCAAAACCAAATGAATTATTTAAAAATTAACATTATTAAATTGTCCAACAAAAATAATTTATTTCATAACAAAAATATAATAAAACACGGGTTGCCTCCCGCGAAGCTTTATTTAAATGTCTTGCTAGACTCTTTATTAATGAAAATCATTCTTTGTGCCTTAAAAATCATGTCAATGCCCTTAGAAGTCGATCATATACCTGCGCATGAGCTATACAAAAACATATGTAAGCAATTGACAAGATATAGGCATGAAATATTGAAGGTAAGAATTGATATATCTTATCATTGTGCGCATGACAAACTTCATAGATGACCACTGAATTGCTCCACTCGTCAGTGAGAGATGGAGTGAAATGTTTAAGATCATGGAACAAACAATTAGTTCCCAAAATATCATTAGTGGACTCTAATTGGGAGTAGGGTGAATCAAAGGATTGGGAATCAAAAATGGGTGGTTGATCCCACTTAATTTCAAGGCTAGGTTCACAAAACCCAGTATCATTTTCAAATAAATCTGGAATATCCTTAGCGAAGGGATTTTCAAAGAAATATGATGACTCGATCGACGACTCTCCATTGGAGTCACAAATGGGCTTAACAACATCCTTGTCTAAAGTCTTGACTACCATATGGTCAACATCAATAATTGGGGTCTCAAAATTGTCAAATGGAACGACACTAGAGTGACTTTCAATAGAAAAGGTTGGACCATCATCATCGTCATCTATTAATTCATATGATTGGGGAGAATTAGACTTATATGGGTGGGCTGAAAAAGCATAAGGAAGATTGATTAGCTTACTTCTTTTAAACGTGGGTTCTTCCTTTTGCCCTTTGAGTATTTGAATTTGAGCCATGATTTCATTGATTTGCTCTTGGATTCTCAACCACCGGTGCGTTTCATCACAAGATTGGGATGCCATAAAGTCCAAGAAAATCCAAAGTTCCTTTCCTCTCTTCTGAGAAAAACTTCCACCACTCAATTGCATAGCCAGGCTATGACACTCAATGAGCATTCCATGAATTACGACATTCCTCATATAGATCTCATCAAGGGTATACCCAAGAGAGATAATATGGTTTGAATAGCTATAAAATCGGTCGAGGTATTCATGGAAAGGCTCATTCACGCATTGTGTAGGTTGGAAATAGATAGTCATTGAGAGAAAATAAAGCAATCCCTTTGAAAGAAAATATTCCTATTACCTGAAAAGAGTCATATACTACAAATAAAAGGTGAGAAAAATCGCAAGGAACAAGTGTTCCTCGAGACAAAAGAAAAGAGAAAAAAAACAAGGTAAAACTCTACTAATCACAAATAAACAAAACCGTGCTCCCCGGCAACGGCGCCAAAATTTGACAGGGTTGTCGCGTACCCTAATCAAAGATAAATAACCCAGACTAGGCTAACAACAAATTAATGTAATTAGGGAAGTAAGGGGTCGATCTCGGGGAGACGGGAGATACTTGTGAATAGTTATGGTTAGAGAACTCCACCTTGTACGATTGGCAAATGTTTGTCACTAATTACTAATGCTATGATAACAATACAATAAGAAAAGATCTAGGGAAGTAGGTTCACACATGTAGATTAACATATTGATGAAATTGGATTTAGGATATGCAAATAATTCATTGTGAGTTCGTAAGAATGATGTGTTCATTACAATCATAGATCAGATGGTCTAGCAGGCTTTTAGGCGATTTACTAGGTCTTAATCTACCATGTCATGCTTTGTCTATTCAATTCTCGTATGTCTACCTTGGAAAAGAATTCCATACTAGTCAATGATTATGGCCAAAAATCGTCAACTATCATTACAATCCAAACATGCATAGACACAACGTTTTAAAGGCACAATTTCTTTATCCAATTATCGTCTTTTAATCAATCTAACATGGCTACCCTACACCCTAGAAAGGTGACTACTTATGCATGATTAACAATGAAAGATAAACTAAGATTATAAAACTAAGAACGATAAACATGATAAAGGAAATACTAAAAGAAAATGAAACTATAATGTAAAACGAGAATAAAGATTACCGGAAAGAATGAGCAAAGATCGAAATGGAACAAGAACTTGAATAGGAAATACAAACCCGAAAACTTGAGTTCCAATTACAAGTAGAACCATACAAACTTAGAACTAAACTAAACTAAACTAGAGAAAACTAAAACTAAACTAAACTAAGAAAGATGAGAGAAAGGAGAGAAACTAAACTAAAGAGAGAAGAGAAGTGTTTTTGTGTACATCTTAGTTATGTGGAGGCTAGGCTATTTATAGGGTTGAGAGGCTACCAAAATGCGTCCGGATTCATGCCCATTAAACAAGCCATTAAGCCTTGCATTTAAAGAGAGGGTGATGACGTGAAGATGCGTACGTCAGCAAACTTCCCCGATCGGGGAAGTGGTAATCCGATCGGGGATGTTGCACTCTTGGTCAATTGACTATCGTTTGATCTTCCCTTGGTACGTGACTTTATCTACCTTGACTCCATTGACTTTAGATTTGAACGGGGATGTAACTAACACCACTTGGGCCTCATTTCCTCCCCTATTTGGGCCTGATCATGTCCCCAAGGGTTAAGGGTCAAAGCATGAAGTTTGAGACGACTTTCGTCGACGAATAGCAAAACCATCGCAACTTGTGCATATGAGCTCGGAATGACTTGAAACTTGTTCCCTTTGACTCGGAACCTCTAGATCTTTATAGCATGCCATCTTAACCTCACGTAATCATCCTTCTTAGCTTCTCCTTGCTCATATTTCCTTCAAATGACGAGATTTGAAGTAGAAACGACTCAATTCCTACAAATGACATTAAAGCACGAGAAATACTGCAAAGGAGAGATTAGCTCACAAAATCACTTCTTAAAGTGGATAAACCATATCAAATTGAGCTAAAATGAGGGGATAAAATCATACAAATATTCACTTATCAGTAGCTCAGCTACAGAACCACACTAAGTAACACATACTATGTATTAAAGTAACAGTCATCTTATGTTAGTGTAACACATGTTATGTATTACAGTAACAGTCATGCTGTGTTAGAGTAACACATATTACAGTATCATTTTTCTAGCGTTAGAGTAACACATACTATGTATTAAAATCATAATATTCTAATATTCTATTAAAATCATATTATTCTATTGAATCACAGTGACACTATTTTCCTATCATAGTTTCACAGTAGCTAAGCTACATTACCACATTAAGTAACACTTACTGTATATTAAAGTAACATTCATCTGATGTTAGTGTAACACATGTTATGTATTATAGTAACATTCATTTCGAATTAGAGTAACACATATTACAGTACCATTCATCATGTGTTAGAGTCACAGTTAATATGAATCACAATCACTATATTTTAATTTGGGTTGCAGTAACAGTTATTATGAATCATAGTCACAGTGTAAGAAGAGCTGTTATTGAAAGTGATTTATTAATTATAAATACCAAATTTATTGTTCCAGCTAAAAATTGGTGTAACGAGGACGTACAATATGTTTAAGGAGCTCGTAAATGGGTTTGAGAACATTGGGGCATCACTCAATGATTTCAAGAACTTCCACAGAGATGTTAAATGCTTCATTCATGAACGAGATGGTCAGTTGTTTGTAGATCACTTTAAGAACATGGCTGAGATGAGGAAGGGGTTCTTCTTTGACTACGACGTTGACGTTGATGGTAGCCTACGTCGGGCTTTATGGGCTGACGGGGCTGTCAGAAGTAATTACTCACTATATGGAGATGCCGTGTCTTTCGACCCAACGTACTCTACAAACAAATATTCCATGGTGTTCACGCCGTTGACTGGGGTTGACAACCACAAACGCTCAGTTACCTTTTGTGGGGCACTAATTTCAAAAGAGGACGCTGAATCATTTAATTGGGTATTTAGCCGTTTCCTGATTGCCATGGGCGGTAAGGAGCCGGAATATATAATCACTGACCAGGATCCAGGAATAATTTCATCTGTTCCGCACATATTCAAGAGAGCGCAAAACAGGTCTTGTATGTGGCATATCATGAACAAGGTTCCTGTGAAATTCGGAGCAACCAGGGCTGACTACAGTGAGTTTTTAAGGAAGCTGAATACCATTATATAGGGCGACGACCTAGAGGCAGAGGACTTCGACAACAGATGGGTTCAAATCATGGGGGAACATTCAGTTGGCACAAAGGATTGGTTTGCAGACACGTATGATATAAGGAAGCAGTGGGTCATGGCGCATTGCAGGGAGATGAAGATGGGTTCCGTGATGAGGACAACACAGAGATCAGAAAGTATAGTTTTTTTAAGCGATTTGAACACAAATCTGGTACTTTAGTAGAGTTTTGGATGCGTTTTGAGAGCGCCATGGACCAACAAAGACATACGCAGAAGAACCTGGACAATGATAACCGTCACTCCGCCCCGTTGATTAAAACTCATGTAGCCATGGAGGAGCACGGCTCGAAGGTGTATACACAGGCAGCCTTTGTTGATTTCCAAGAAGAAGTGAATCACTCTATCAATACTTGTCGAGAGGGGGGTACTCTTTAAAAGTGGGCCTAGAGGTGACTGTTGTGAAGGATGCAATTAGGAATGTGGATTATGAAGTAGCATATCACCCAGGTATAACTATAAGACTCAATTTTACAGTAACACTGCTCGAGCCTTTGAGTTACACAAACTGGTAGTTACACAACAAAAACAGATACAATTACACAACGTATTAATTAGAGTAACATAAGATAATGAGCACAGTTACAGTTACACAACTTATTAATTAAAGTTACACTGTGTGTTCTATAGAGTTACATATTTTACTATGTGTTAACTGAGAATATGTGTCCTCTTATTATACCAGATACATGTGAGGCATTATGCACCTGTAAAATGTTTGAAAGAAAAGGAATACTATGTCGTCATATCAAATGGATTTATACGGGGTATGGGCTTCAATCAATTCCGGAGAATTATATTGCAAAAAGGTGGAGCATGTGCGGGAAAAGATTGAAACTGTTTGACTCTTATGGTGAAAACCCAGAGGACGTTGATATTATTGACAAGGAACATATCCAGATGGCCAGTCTGTGGTCAGAAATTCATGAGACAGTTAGTGTATTACGGGGGCTTGGCGCAGCGGAGGTTGATAGTTTATGCAGCTTGATCCGTGATTTCAAGTTGAATATATTACCGTCGTGCTCAACAACGGTGAGCAAACAGCAAGAGTTTGAGAACATGCTAGGGATTAAGGCCGGCCAGGAGATTGTTGTATTACCTCCTAAAAAATCAAAATATAAGGGGAGCGGTAAAAGAATAATATCAAGTAAAGCAAAGGCCATTGTCTTGTCAAGTAAACCAAAAAGACTCTGTAATAATTGTAAACAAATGTCCCACCATGATAAGAGGAACTGCCCTAACCCATTTGCGGAGGCTGCACCTGAAGACCAAGGGAAAGAAGAAGAAGAAAAAGAAGAAGAAGAAGAAGAAGAAGAAGAGGAAGAGGAAGAGGAAGAAGAAGAAGAAGAAGAAGAAGAAGAAGAAGAAGAGGAAGAAGAAGAAGACTAGGAGCTATTATGTCGATTATTAGAGATTCAAAATTGTACTGGCAATTATTAGAGATTGAAGTTACGTTTTGGCTGGATCTATTATGTCCTATTTTTTGGTATATAGCGTCATATTATTGACGTTATGAATTAAAATTTAACAGTGACACTGGTTCTCTATTGATGTACTATTTTTTCTGTATTAAAGTTACATTATGCTTTAATCATGTGTCGCTTACTTGGTATTTGTGTTAATGTCGCTGTAGTGTCCTATTATCATATTTTGGTCGTAGGAAAATGGGATGCTCGCTATCACTAACATATGATGGGTTTTATTGATACAGTCACACTCATTATGCACAGAAATAGCACATCCTGCCTTGAACATACCTTTAATAGCTGATTTGTTTTACTGTTGAAGTCACACTCATTCAGTACTGAAGTTACCCCTGGTTGACTTTCATAGTAACACTTTACTTGTAATAATAAACTGATACTGGTTTAAAGGAGATACCAAATCATTTTGGAGATGCATTGAAGCAAATGTTGCAATACATAGAAGCAAAATATTTCTTCTAGTACGCTGTGCGGATACCAAATATACATAGAAGCAAATGTTCAAATAAACTGTTCTAATACCAAAATGTTACGAAAATGTTACCAAATATAGATACCTAATATTTCATCTAGTTCCAATACCACAACGTTAAAACCATAGGAGATACCCATTGTTCCTATTTCTTCTTAATAATCTTTTTGATTTTACGCTGTGCGTGAACACGAGTCCAGATGTCATCCTTTTACACCAAAAACTGGTTGACCTTACCCACAACTTCATCAGGTATAGTATTGATATCGGCTAGTATGAGGGCTGCTGTCAGTTGGAATACCAGATAACGGCGGCTGATCTTCCGGCGTAAGTCTTCATTATCAAAAGGATTACCATCATACATCAGCATGTGCATCATTGTGAACAAACCGGACTCTGGCAGATTTGGCGAGGAGCTTTGCCAAGGGAATTTAATCTGACGGTGTTCAAACATTACCATTTCACTTCCTCTGTCTATCCCCTTTGATTCCAAATAATCGCTCAAAGTCGAGCCCTGCGTGATATAATGAGCATAATAATAAGAGACACAAATAGGCGTATATACACCCAATAGAAGGATACGGTTGTAGCACGCTTACAATCAAAGATGCTAATTTGCAGATCTTGGACTTGTTCAGATCAGGGTGCAGCTGGTGGTCAAGGAGATCGACCGTCCCCGCTTTGGATTTGAAATAGACACATGCAAAATGACCCTCTATGTTGAATGGGACAAAAAGTAAATCTGCATTCAAGTTGAAGACGTCTTGTCAGTCCTGAATGTACAAATCCCACATCTCGTAAAGGTTGTCGAGGACAGTATCATCTTGTATGGTCTGATCTGCTGATTGAAGAAGTTGATTCAAATACTCCTGTCAAAATAAGGAATTGCAATTACAGTAACTGTTAAAAAGTATTGAAGTAACACACTGACAGCCTTGAAGTAACACACTGACAGCCTTGAAGTAACATATGATAAGGATTACAGTTACAATCGCAATGAAGGTAATCCCATTGACATAATGAAGTAACACATTGAATGCCTAGAAGTAACACACAGTCTGCATAACAGTTACAATGGCAATGAAGGTATCCCATTGACATAATATAGTAACACACTGACTGCCTAAAAGTAACCCACAATATGCATTACAGTTACAATCACAATGAACGTATCACAGTGACATAAATACTTAGTAGCAGTTACACATAGTGCACTACAAAGTCATCCGAAATTAAATGAACGTACTACAGTAAATGAAATGATAATTTGTGTCCCAAGAGTTGTAGGTTAAAAAGCGTACCATGTGGCCGATACCGAAGAATGACATTCTTTGAAAGTCATACTCATCTGTTTCAAGACGGTTCATTAACATCGACCAACACTCGATCACCGCATCGCACAAACCCACGTCAGGTAGCATTGTCGGCATATTGGCCCTGGTAAGGGCAGCATGTCGATTGTAGTAAACTAATTGCTCACTGTGGTTAAAAAGACAATCACGCAATTAAATAAATCTTGCAATTACGTATAAAACGTAAATAAAAAAAAAATTTCAACCACCTACTTGTGTGCGTAATTCCAGTCATCGAGGAAACAATAGTCGACAACATGTTTCCGTACGGTTTGAACATTCTTTAGCAAGGTCAGGTTTAATCTAAGGGACCTCGCGACAAGCAGCACATTTACCTCAACATCCCCGCACTGAAGTGTGCACCCCAGACCATCTCCCCGGCCACGCCGGCGACTACGAACACATGTGTCGTTCTGACTACCCGCTGACCGGATGGGAACTGCCATTGTGACAACCCTCGCGAATGCGGAATAATAAATCAAACAAGCATGTGAATTATAAAGCGGAAATAGGTAGTTTTTCAAAACTTTTATACATGCAAGTTAAATAAGACGAGGAGTGTCAAAATATTACAAACTAAGTACGGAATATACAATAAAGAGACGGGGTCTCTTAAAATGCTAGCAAAGAACAAGTGTTTAACCAAAACTAGCTACTATCGTCTAGAGGTGAACTTCCAGGGACAACGCCCGCTAGCTCACACCCGAACCCCAAAATATCGTCTCCAAAAAGTCATCCATAGCAAGCAACCTGTTCATCCATGAAAAACATGAATGCCACAGTCAGTGGGGAGTAACTCCGGGTTCTCCCAGCCATATCACATCAAACGTACATATAAGGTAATACGAAAGTAAAGCATGCATACATATATATATACATGTGAGTTGCGATAAGATTAGATAGGCAATTCTATAGAAAATGATAAGATCATGTGGAAATCAAATCCGAAACCATCATGTTATTCAAAGACTCGGGGAAGACACTCTTAGGCAACCGAATACGCTCACTAGGGCTTACATCTCACCGTTAGCGGTATAAGTTTGATAAGATGGAGACTCGACAAACAAACCATGCCAAGTCATTCAATGGTTCAATCATATAATCATTCATGTAATCATCCATCCAAACACACCGACACAATGACGACATCTCTCACGGTAAATGAAACGCACTAGCATCGTGTACAATAGCAAGACAAGCCAATGGAAGCTCACGGAATAAGACATTTTCCGGAACCGTATACGATAAGACGTTTCGTATACTCATGACCTAGACAATCAAGTTCACGGGATAAGACGTTTCCCGGAACCATGTACGATAAGACGTTTCGTACACACAAGACTCTAATCCTCTCGGTAGGACGACGATAATAATACGATCCTAGTCTAAATCTTGCCAGACTCTCGGAATAAGACATGTTCCGATTCGACATGTGGTAAGACGTTCCACATCCAAGACTCGGTCAATCATAGACGCCGAGTACCCCAAATTCGGTAGATCAATTCACGCAAGAGGCGGAAAGAGATCTATAGTCAAAAGTCAAGCTAGTACGCTACATGCAATAACACCACCTCGCAAGTATACAACCTTTGACGGTCGGGTCGACCAACGCATTGCGTTCGCCTCCTAACAACGTCGTCATATCCCCACTAAACATGCATACAAGCATCAAGGATACACCCCATCGCTCCGACATTCCAGTCTAACGAGTATAAGGTGTAGCCGGGAAATGAGAGTTCAAAGCACATGATCATTAGTGCTCAATTCATAACATATGTAAAACCGACTCGAAAGAGGGATATATCGAAAACCGTCACGAAACATGTGATACAAGCAAATAGAATATCATATATCCAAAATATGAATATTACAAGTCGTTACGTAAAATTTTACGATAAACGGATCATGCGAACTATTATAAATTACGAGTTTTAGAAATTATATGAACAGAACACAGCCGTGTTCCAGGCCGGTCAGGAGGGAGGCGGCCGGTGGGCCGGCTCAGAACACAAGGCAAAACCAAAAATCATAGAAAACAGAGGAATGTGCTCCAGGCCGGTCTGTGGACGGGCGGCCGGTGGGCCGGCACAGAGCACACTACCAACAATCCAAACATCACTACTGAGGTGGTCCAGGCCGGTCGATGGACCGGCGGCCGGTCGACCGGCTCAGAGCCCCTATACAAATTTCACATAAGACTTCAACATTGTTACTGATGTGTTCCCAGCCGGTTGGCAGACCGGCGGCCGGTCGACCGGCCAGGAACACTCCTTTATCCGTGAGCTTCCTTTACATATTCAATCCATTTCAATTCTCATAAATCAATTCTAATAATCATCAACAATCAATATATATCATCCATAATCATCATATAACCACATTCATTAATCATAGCATGATTTCTAGTCTTCCTAATCGCATTCTAAATACGATTTCTAGCATATAAACATGTAAAACACGTAAATGATACCGAGTAACCCTTCACCGTTACCTTTAAGCGTCTCTACTAATCGTCAAGCTCCTCTTCAATAAGGTAATAGTCTTTGTCGGGATCTTGGAGGTCACCACCTACAAATAGATCGTAAAAGATGAATAAAATTCATCTTGAGAAAGACGGGAAATTTGAAAAGCGAGAAAGACGATGATTTTAATATCAATACGGATAGAGGAAGGTAC
Source organism: Heliosperma pusillum (assembly GCA_022085475.1). Classification (NCBI taxonomy): domain Eukaryota; kingdom Viridiplantae; phylum Streptophyta; class Magnoliopsida; order Caryophyllales; family Caryophyllaceae; genus Heliosperma; species Heliosperma pusillum. Next base: position 13,883 of record JAIUZE010010694.1, read on the forward strand.
GGGAAGAAGAATAAGATAAACTTACGTAAATTCTATCAAGTAACGAAGAAGTTACGACGAATCAAAGATCGATATTCAAAGAGGGAAAGTTTCTTAAGGAGGAAGGAAGGGTTTTGTGTTTGATTTTGTGATGAATGAAAAATTAGGTTAAGGGAGGGAGTTGTGTGAGTTATGAAGGAAAAAGTCAAAGACGGTTTCAAAGTCAAAAAAGTCAAACCCGACTCAAAAGTCAAGAAAAGTCAAACTCGTCTTAAGACGGGATTTTCATGGAATCTCGCAGAAATTCCAAATACGAACTCGGAAATTCTAAATTCGACTCGAAACTTTAATTTCTAAATTAAAACTTAAATTCGCTGAAAAGATTTCGTAAAATATTTCTACTAGAAAAATAGGGTACATTTCCGGGTGTTACAGCCGTAACATCAGCTTCCTCCATGGTATCGGTGGACCGTATGTGCTTATCAGGTGTACGAGCTAATTTTGTTCCAACACTTCTCTTGAGGGAGATCGTTATGCCTGATTTCCCGGCCCAGACATCTGGGATGCCAGCACTGCTTTCGCCGCAGTGAAGTCAGAAACCCTAGACATCACCTCCTCTCTGACATTGTTAATATCACAGAGAATAAGGGTCGCCGCTATCTCTGCCCGGTACAACCCAGTATGCATCATTGTGCCTAGGTCACAATCAAACGGCTCCCCGCAAAAGAGCAGCATGTGAATCATAAGGTAAACACCGCAATCATTAGCAGAATGCCCTGTTCCTTGCCATTTGAACTTAATGTTGTGGATCTGAAACCCGCTCACCTTGGAACCCTTAGCGATACCTTTTTTTACCATGTACTTTCCCACCTCATCACACTGCATAAATGAACAAACGCTAATAAAAGAACAACATTTTACCTTATAGAGTAACAGAACTTAGTCATTATAATTACATAATCTACTAATAAAGGTAACGATAACAAACTTTGAAAATTAAAGTTACATTTCTACTGCATTACAGTAACACATCTTGAGTAAAAGAGTCACAAACTGAAATAGTTAAATAAAACAGTTACAGTTACACAACACGTTAATAACAGTTACATAATGAATTAATCACAGTTACAGTTACACAAATTAAGTTTTGAAGTTACACATTAGACAGCTAACATTTACAGTTACACAACATGTAAATAACAGTTACATTACTTCTATGTTACAGTAACACATATTGAGCACATCAATTTTTGTGAACAATAAGATAAATAGCATAGAGACTAGCTATAAAGTTTGCTTTTACCACAAGCCGAGAAATGCCACCGTACGGCAACTTCAGAAGATCATCTTGATAGTACCTATTGTCAAGGTACTGAATCTGTTCGGACCTGAAGTTAATGCATGCACAACTGTAGTGGTCATTATTGTCAGATAACACTGGGACGAATACCTGTCATTTTAAGGGAAGTAAGTTATTATCAACCAATGCTAGACTTATTGCCCATATTCTGTGATAGATGTACGTACCAAATCAGAGTCAAGATCAAAAGCAGCACAATTCGACTGCACCCATGTATCCCACGAACAATGTAATTCTGTTCCACGGTCAACAACTTTCCCATGTTTCATCGCCGTCCAAATTTCAACAGCAGTATCCTGTTGGTTCGACGGTGGTGAGAACATATTCGGACTGCATTGTTAATACACACTGAAACCAAAAGGTCAAATAAAACATACAGCGTGAGTAAGGCCAAGGAAACATCGGGATATCCTGGACCGTGCCCCGTTCTCGTGCATAATCTGATTCAAGAGTATACACCAGCAGTCGATAACAGAATTCGTTACTTGCATACCGGGTTTCAAGCTTTCCATTTCCATTGTGCGAGGGATGCATAAGAAATCAGAATACGCCACCAATTGTTCCCTAAATATTACAAAAACACCTCAATTGTATCAACCACATCAAGACTTACTTTAAAGTAAAAAAAAAAGTCACAGAATTGAGATATTACTGAGTGTAATTGTAAAGAAGAAATAGTGTGACTTTAAAGACCACTGAGTGTTACTTTATATGCCATTGTGTGACAAACAAGCACAATAAGTTTAAATTTGAATTTATAAAAGATCAGATAGGTCTAAAGGTCTAAAGGTCATCATACCACTGAGTGTTACTGATTTGAACCATTCAACCTTGATGTTCCTTAAAGTTACATAAGATATTCATAAGAGTTACACTACCAACGCATCAGAGTTACACTTCACACAAAAATTGGACTTCAATGGGTGGTTTTCTCAATTGATTCATTTTAGATAAAATACAAAAGTAGTATCAAAAAGGGAATATTGTTTTGACCCAATATTCAATCCATTCAAGTTTGAAGATGAATACAACAAATCAAACATACAACTTGGCAATAAATATGGATTACAGATACACGGATTATAGGGGGGAATTACATTGGGAAAACATTTAATTTCTCAATTGATAGGTATTACAGTTACAACACTTATTCATAGAAGTTACATTACCAATGCATCACAGTTACACTTCCAAGAAACACAAATTTAATGGGTGGTTTTACTGATTTGAACCATTAAACCTTGATGTTCCTTAAAGTTACATAAGATATCCATAAGAGTTACACTACCAACGCATCAGAATAACTACACTTCACACAAAAATTGGACTTCAATGGGTGGTTTTCTCAATTGATTCATTTTAGATAAATTACAAAAGTAGTATCAAAAAGGGAATATTGTTTTGACCCAATATTCAATCCGTTGAAGTTTGAAGATGAATAAAACAAATCAAACATACATGATTAATGTTTAAACCCTATTACTGGAAATAATCTTAAAACGGAACTAGTGTTACTCTAATTATGAACCCTAATTATGAAAATGGAAATTTAAACAACTTGTCATATCAGTTACACAAATTAAAATATAAACTAAGGGAATGAAAAATATACCACTTACTCAAATCTATTTCACAAAAAGCAGAAAATGCTAATATTGAATGAAATACAGTTTCAATTATTATTAATGGCACAAAAAAAGTGTCAAAAACAGTTTGAATTAAAGTGTCAAACAAGGTAATATTATTGGATGAAATACAGGATAACAAAGGAATACAACAAAGAAAGATGGTGAAGATTACCTCGAATAACAAAGGAATTAAGGGGCGTTTGATGGAGATGAAAGAAATTAATTATGGAGATGAAAGAAATCAACTATGGAGATGAAAGAAAGCAGTTTGATGGAAAAGAAGAAGAAGTGGAAAAGAAGAAGTGGGCGGTTTGACGGTTTGATGGAAAAGAAGAAGAAAGCAGTTTGAAATATTGGATGTTGAGTGTTGGTTTGATAGAGTGTTTGCATGAGAATAGAGGAAGTGGGGTAACGTGTAATGATGGCCTGCATGGATAACCGGGATTAAGAGCTAAGGGGATGGCTAAATGAGGGTTATCAGTTAGGATGTCTTTTACGACACTTTTTCGGTATTTTTCGATATGAGACCATTCTACTATTTATAGGTATTATATTCACCATACCTATATTAGTTTTCGTGTGGAACAAATAACATACTAAGAATTACATTAAGTATGTATAAATTATATTAGCATCTATACTCGAATGATAGCATTTTTACCAGAAATCTAATTATATTATGTTCATTATTTTTTTTAGAATACTTTTTTGTCTAATGAAAAGTAAAACATTTTATATAAAAATTATAAACGTCCCTTGAATGTAATATATGAAATATATATTAAAATAATTAAAAGATGTTTTATATTAATTTTTTTATCATATTTTCCTAAATTAATGTTTGATGGTGTAAACGTCAATATTGGAGAGATAATAAATACAAACTTTTAAGAGGTCTCTAAGACAATATTTAAGAGACTTAAAAGATTTTTGGTAGATACATAAGTTCCAATAATGACTCTTATGTATAATTATATGATCACCCTAACTTATGCTAATTTTTCAATGTGGGACAATTCTTCTTTTTATACATAATATATTCACCACGCCTACATTATTTTTCAATGTGGGATAAATAACATACTAACTAGTATATCATCAAAAATATTATTTATCACAATTTTCTAAATTAATTTTTAATACAAACTTGTAAGAACTCTCTATAGGATCACCCTACCCTATGATAATTTTTTGATGTGAGAAAATTCTTCTATTTATAAATAGTATATTCATCCCAGCTACATTATTTTTCAATGTGGGACTGATACGGCTATCGCAACCCTATCAAAGATAAAACCTAACGGTCTCAACAAAATGCAGTAGAGGCAGTCGGGTATCGAATCCACAGGGAGAGGGAATCCTGTAACTTGCTAAGTCTGTCAAAGTAACAAAATTGGGGGTTTGTTTAAATGATTTTCTAACACTACAAGAGAAAAGGGAAAGAGAAATAAGAGCGAAATATCAGAAAGAAGAAGAACTAGGATCGTCGGTTCCCCATGGCATCTAGGGTCAGGATAAAAAACAAAGTAAAATCTAAACAGGTTTGTGGGTAGTGAAAAGGTCCTTTCGGTCCGCTATTCGCCCTAAGATATACTTACTTAGCTCTCGCCCTTATTAGCATAATCCCAATGTTCATCACTGATCTGCCCTTTTCCAATCTCTCGATCCAGGTCAAGGGGGTATCAAATCAATCAATTGAAGGCGTCGACTAAAACAATTAAAAGATATTAAATGTGATGATTGCATCCAAACCTAATCTAAAGGCTACTATTCAATTCATCTTACCTAAGCCACGGTTCCCCTAAATCCTAGCAAAGGAATTAGCTACGCATAATAGGAAGGAGAACAACAACAATAAATAAGAAATAAAGAGACATAGAGGAATAATTAATTGAATTCAAGAACAATAATACCGAATTGGAACGAAGAAGAAAGTCAGAGGAAGTCCTCCAATTCAGATCCAAAATCACAGTCAAAACTCAAGTCTAGGGTAAGAAATTGGTTCCTAGTCTAAAGTCTAGAGTCAGGAGAGAATCTATTGTTACGTAGTTTCACCCTTAAGTAGAATAACAAATTACAAGGCGTCCATTGCTTAATACACTATCTCGCGAAGCCCACTAGTATGAAACATCTCGATCGAGTAGAATTCGTTGTCCAAATCACTCGATCGAGTAACAGTAGTGCTCGATCGAGGAAATGCCCAAAGCCAGCAGCTCGATCGAGTAGAATAGTTACTCGATCGAAGTCTTCTAAATAATAGAGTAGTCGATCGAATGCTTGTACACCTCGAACGAGTGTTTTGCGCATGAATTTCGTTCTTCCATTCCTTTAACACGACTTCACGCATTCCGAGACACCAAGATTCCTTTCCGACTCACTTATGCATGCTTGAGGAGCTACAAAATGGCTAGTTTTCCGTCATTCTGGTCCATACCTGCAAATATTACAAAACAATTCAAAGTAGACTATTCGGGGGATATTTGTAGTATAACACTACTAAATGAGCATGGAAATGCGTGCAAATATGGCCTAAAAGGTCTATATAAAATACACGAATCAAACTTCCCCAAACCAAACCTTTGCTTGTCCTCAAGCAAAAAGGATGCAACAAAAAGATGGAACAAATAAACTCCGGACTACCGCAAATCGCCTGCTTGAACCAATTTAATGCAACAATCAAACTCAGCAATGATATCAAATGCAAACGAACTGAACCGTCGACCTTGCCAGACCGTCAATGTCGGACCCTCACGGGTCACTCTTCTCTCAGCAAAGCAAAGGGTAAGCATGTTATGTGCAAGAGAGAGAAGGAGAAAAGAGTCGCTCACCTAACTACGACCGTCGCGTTCATACAATGCTAACTAACATGATAAAAGATTCAGTTACCGTACACATGCACAACCACCATTCAAGGACTATCACACGCCGAATACTCGCAATATTTGGATAAGTGAGGTTATGGGTAAGAAGAGGCAAAACAATAATGGAATAGAGGAGGTAAAGCGTCAAGCTAGCTACCTGAATCTCAATCAAATGACAAAATCCGTCTTCTTATCTTATAATGAAGTACACGGCCATGATTCGGCCGACAACTCACTAGAACCAAAAGGATGGAGTGGAAACGAAACTGGTTAGCTTATTCAACTCTTAATGAATCCCCATATGATATGAATAAAGCATGGGAATAGAGACCGTTTTTCTTTTTTCTTTTTTTTTTTCTCTTTTTCTCTTTTTTTTTTCCTTTTCAAATATTCAGCTAACATTTCCACGGAGACAATTTCAACTTCGATTCCCAAATTCTTCAAATACCAACTCCGTGGCAGGAATGCAAACCAACTGATAAAATGGAGCAAATACCTCAACAACCAACACTAGACTAGCTCGACGCAAGGTAGGCTAATTTTGGGATGTAGATTGTGGGTCAACTGGCAGTTTTGGCTAAATGTGGAGTTAATTGGATAATGAGAAAAAGGAAATTGCAAGCATTCTCCAAACATGTGATACCGACCACGAACACGTAAGTGCAGGCAATAAGAATCAGATTTCATATACATGCAATGCGATGACACGAGGGAGTAACTACTCACAATCCTATATGAACTGGTCATAGATGTCACCAGTTTAAGAGCTCTAATCCTCAGAATATGTAAGTAGGTTGCCAACATGTCAAGTCAAGTCTATTCGTTCAGCATCGATTAACAGCAAATGACCATGCAAGAGATATTAACTGTGCAAGGCTTAAGTCGAGACTAGATGAAGAGTAGGAGAGAATTGTTCCGACTCGACTAAAATGCAAAAATAAACATGAAAATTTTTGAAGTTTTTTGGAATTTTTGAGTGATTAACAATGCATAAGAAAATGCAGTAAAAACGAAATGCAGACATGATATGGATGCAAAACCTCCCCAAACCAAACCGTACAATGTCCCCATTGTACAAAGTAAAGTAAAAGAATTGCAAACTAGAGAGAGTCGGAAACTTACAGGAACGCGTGTATAACCGACTTCCCCGAACCGGACCGAAAGGAGGTGTTTCAGGGGATCGATCGAGTAGAACACTACTCGATCGATTGAAAACAAAACGGAGCCGCTCGTCCGATTAGAAAACAGCTTGTTCGAGAGAGTTCGTCGCAGAAGTACTCGATCGAGTAAACAAAGTGCTCGATCGAGGGGATGTGGTATTCGATCGAATGGAAAATGTTAGTCGATCGAGTTAAAATCAGAACCAGTGGCACCCAAGACTGCGAGAAGCAAGAAAGTACGCAATTGAAATTGTTTGAACAGTAAAACAGAAATAAACTACTAAAAAGTTATTAATACGGTACAACAAAACAATAGATCGGGTTGCCTCCCGATAAGCGCAGGTTTATAAGGTCCCGCACGACCCTTGAGCTTCAATCATCAAGCTCCTCGTCTCCGTCGAAGAAGAGCACTTCGACGCGACCCACGACATTGTCAGCTCCATAGTAATGTTTCACCTGATGCCCATTAACCTTAAACCGGTTGCCCTCGGAGTCTTCTATCTCATCGGATCCAAACTGAGTAACAGCAGTTACTGTGTACGGACCACTCCACCTGGATTTCAGCTTACCAGGAAATAGACGCAGTCGGGCATTGAATAGCAACACCTTCTGCCCGACTTGGAACTCGCGAGGTATGATTCTCTTGTCGTGCCAACGTTTGGTCTTTTCTTTGTAAATACGCGAGCTATCATAGGCATTCAGACGGAATTCCTCTAATGCATCGAGCTGCAACAAACGTTTCTCACCACACAAGTTAGCATCATAATTAAGTTGGCGGACTGCCCACCGGGCTTTATGTTCTAGCTCAACAGGTAAATGACAGGACTTCCCATACACTAATCGATACGGCGAGGCATCGATAGGTGTCTTAAATGCGGTCCTGTAGGCCCATAATGTGTCGTCCAGTTTGGCACTCCAATCCTTCCGTGATTTAGACACGACCTTACTTAAAATCTCCTTTAGTTCCCTATTAGGGACTTCAACCTACCCACTAGTCTGAGGATGATACCCCAAACCCCTACGATGTTTGACACCATATTTAGACAGTAAGGTCGTTAGCTGCAGGTCCCTAAAATGCATACCCCTATCACTAATGACAACCCTAGGGGCGCCAAAACGAGGGAAAATGGTGTTACGAAATAGCTTGATCACGGTCTTGGCATCACAGTTGGGAGTAGCAATCGCTTCTACCCATTTAGACACATAATCTACAGCTACCAGAATATACCTGTTACCAAGACTCGACGGGAATGGTCCTTGATAATCAATGCCGCAGACATCAAAAATCTCGACCTCTAAAATGCCGTTTTGGGGCATCTCATGTCTCTTCGATATGTTTCCTGTCCGCTGGCAAGCATCACAGCTAGCAACAAAAACTTTAGTGTTAGCAAAAAGAGTCGGCCAATAGAAACCAGACTGTAATACCTTAGCCACGGTGCGCGATAGACCGTGGTGACCTCCACAGGGGGAAGAATGGCAGCCTTCTAGGATAGCTTTGAACTCCCATTGCGGAACACACCGTCGGAAGAGACCGTCTGCGCATGACTTAAACAAGTATGGATCATCCCAGAAATAATCCCGTACATCATGTAGAAATTTCTTCCGCTGCTGATAGGACATATCAGGTGGCAGCTTCTTCCTGACAATGTGATTGGCATAATCTGCAAACCAAGGTTCAACACCATCTTTAGATTTAATAGAATAGACAGTGCATAAAGTATCATCAGCAAACGAATCATTAATGGGAAGAGAATCCTCCCCCTCTTGTCGCTTCAAACGCGAAAGATGATCCGCTACAACATTCTCAGCGCCTTTCTTGTCCCTGATTTCCAGATCAAACTCCTGGAGAAGGAGTATCCACCTCAGCAATCTGGGTTTAGCTTTCTTCTTATTCAGAAGGTGTTTTAGCGCTGCATGATCTGTAAAAACAATAACTTTAGAACCCAACAGATATGATCTAAATTTATCAAGCGCATAAACTACAGCTAAAAGCTCCTTCTCAGTGGTAGCATATTTCACTTGAGCCTCATCCAGAGTTCGGCTCGCATAGTAAATAGCATTCAAAGCTTTGTCTTTCCGCTGGCCGAGCACCGCTCCTAGTGCGTAATCGCTTGCATCGCACATAATCTCAAACGGCAGCGTCCAATCAGGAGGCTGAATGATGGGTGCAGAGACCAAAGCCTGTTTCAAAGTGTTAAAAGCAGAAAGACAATCATCAGTAAAATCGAAAGGAGCATCTTTTAAAAGCAACTGTGTAAGTGGTTTAGTAATCTTAGAGAATTCCTTGATGAACCGGCGATAAAAACTGGCGTGACCAAGGAAACTCCTCACCCCTTTAACGTTCATATGAGGGGGTAATTGCTGAATCACTTGCACCTTTGCTTTGTCTACCTCAATACCCCTATTCAAAACCAAGTGCCCAAGGACTACTTCCTCATTGACCATGAAATGGCACTTCTCCCAGTTTAGCACCAAATTAACCTCAATACAACGCTACAAAACTTTATCAAGGTTAGCTACACATTTATCAAAATCATTCCCATAGACACTGAAGTCATCCATAAAGACTTCCATGATAGACTCTATATACTCAAAAAATATCCCCATCATGCACCTCTGGAAGGTGGCAGGGGCATTACACAAACCAAAAGACATTCTACGATAAGAAAAAACGCCCTTAGGACAAGTAAAAGTAGCCTTTTCCTAATCATCTGGATGAATAGGGATCTGAAAGAACCCTGAGTATCCGTCCAAATAACAGAAAAACTCATGAGAAGCTAACCTTTCTATCATCTGATCAATGAAAGGAAGGGGGAAATGATCTTTCTTGGTGGCGGCATTTAACTGCATATAGTCTATACACATCCGCCACCCAGTTACTAGTCGAGTAGGTATCAATTCATTCTTTTCTTTTTTAACAACTGTAGTACCTCCTTTCTTGGGGACGACCTGAACTGGGCTTACCCATTTGGAGTGACCAACTGAATAAATAATACCTGCATCGAGTAGTTTCATCACCTCGGTCATCACAACCTCCTCCATCTTCGGGTTCAGCTTCCGCTGACCCTGTCTGCAAGGTTTGTGACCTTCTTCAAGCTCAATCCTGTGCATGCAGACATCAGGGCTGATGCCCTTGATGTCATCCAGTGAATAACCCATTGCTTTCATGTTCCTCTTAAGTACAGTCAACAAAGCGGTTAGCTGTTCCTCTTTCAGTTTGGAACTAACAATGACTGGCAATTGCTCAGTATTATCAAGAAAAGCATATTTAAGGTGAGTTGGAAGAGGCTTACGCTCGGGAACTTTTACCTCGACGGAACACAAGGCGTGACCCAGGTGTCCCAGCTGTTCTTCCTCCGCGTCAGTCAATTCTTCCTCATTGGCAGTAGCTCTAAGCAATTTCAGCACATCGTCATTGTTATCAAAATAATCTGCACACTCATCTAACAATGTCAAAGATTCCAACGGATCCTTTATCAAGGAATCCGGCCAGAACTCATAAGTGAACTCATCAATGATATCAACAGAAAAGCATGCATCCTATATCATTGGTCTAGATAAAGTGGCAGGTAAACTGAACGAAACTGTATCATCCCCTACGGCTAGAGTTAAACGCCCGTGTTTAACATCGATAATGGCCCCAGCTGTACACAAAAACGGCCGACCCAAACTAATTTGGGTACGGGTATCCTCAGCAATGTCTAAGACTATGAAGTCAACAGGAATAAAAAACTTGCCCACCTTAACGGGCACGTCTTCTACGACACCTAAGGGTCTTCTAACAGATCTATCAGCCATCTGCAGGGTGATATTGGTCGTTTTAAGACAACCCATGTTAAGCTTACGACAGATAGAATAAGGCAAGACACTTGCACTAGCTCTGAGATCACATAGTGCCTTATCTATCACGACATCTCCTATAACACAAGTAATAGAGAAACTACCCGGATCCTTTAATTTAAGGGGAGACTTATTCAGAATTAAACTACTAGACTCTTCCATAAAAGCGACAGTAGCGAAATTCTCAAGTGCCTTCTTACGCGTTACAATATCTTTTATAAATTTGGCGTAAGGTGGTATTTGAGTGATTAGCTCGGAAAAAGGCACAGTTACCTGAATGTTTTTAACCATGTCTACAAATTTGCTGAACTATTTCTCCGTCTTTGAATCACGTAAACGACCTGGGTATGGGACTCTGACCATTGGAAACGGGTCCCCAATTTTCTCTTTACTCGGTACCTTCTCAGCAGGGGAAGGTACTTCATCGCACACAATCTCGATTCGCGTGCCTGATGTCTGACATTCACTCGATCGAGACTTCTGCGCACTCGATCGAGTGATTTCTTCCTCATCATCCTTCGATCGAGTAGAAGGACTATTCGGCCGAGGATCTCCTATGCCTAGATTGCTCGATCGAGTAAGTATACTACTCGATCGAGGACATTCTTCAAGTGGACTGCTCGATCGAGTGATGGGTTTAATCGATCGAGCAGTGTCCTTATCAAAAGCATTCGATCGAGTGGTATTCTCAGTCGATCGATCACTTCTCTGTACGTCTTCAGTTAATTCATCCAAGACATCGTCGACCTCGGTATGCGTGCTTTCAGGGACGTGTACAGGACCGTCATAAGCACGACCACTTCGCAGATTTATGGCATTGACTGGGTCATTGTTTGGAAGTAGTGAATTGCATCTGTCGAGCAGTTTCCGGAGGGTATCCGCACTAGATTGTTTCTCAAGCTTTTGCGCATTGATAGTGGCCTTGAGATCTTCATATTCGGCTTGGGTAATGAGTACCTTGCCTTTATCCACGGGTGGTTGAGATTTTACAGCAGTTAATTCGGCATATAACTCGGAAAAAGAACCCCCTTGCTTGAATTTCCTATAAGCAAGAACCCTTGCTGAATCAGCCAAACAAGTAATAGGGTCATGTCCTTCGTCAGCGCATCTACCACAAACCATCTCAATAGCTTGAACTTGGTGTATTTCACCCAAATTCCCCGTTTCTACCACATGAACTTCTTCAACAACAGTGTCCCTTCTTCTTTCCGCTCTAGGATTACCGTAGCTAGCAGAATGGATGGCCATATTTTCAATAAGTTGCCTCCCTTCATCATTCTCCACATTAGCCTGGAATCTCCCTCGTGCAGCAGTATCCAGAACCATTCTTTGCTCATAAAGCAACCCATTGTAAAATTGGTTGCACAAAAACCATTGCTCAAACCCGTGATGCGGAACTGTGCGAACTAGCTTCTTGAACCTGGCCCATGCTACACTCAAATCTTCAGTAGTATATTGAGTAAAGTTTGTGATCTGGCGGCGCAGCGCATTGGTTCGCGGAGGAGGAAAATACCGTCTATAGAAGGCTAGAGCTAACGAACTCCAATCTTTAACACCAGCATCCTTCCTATCTAAATCTCTCCACCAATCCTTAGCGTCATCAGTCAAGAAAAAAGGAAAAAGGAATTCCTTTACCTTGTCTTGTGTCACACCAGCAACTACAGGAATGGCGGAACAATAGTCTGTAAATATCTCAACATGCCTAGCTGGGTCTTCATCTACCATACCCCCGAATAAATTCCGCTCCACTAAACTGTAGTAAGACGGATGTATTGTGAAGGTACCCTCATCACCAAGAGGGAGAGTAGTTCCCCTAGGTAGAGTCTCAGCACTGGGCTCAGAATGACTCGCAATGTTAGGCATCTTGCAGAGAAATTACAGCAGCAGCAGGTTCAAATGGTCCTCTTTTAGGATTTATACCTGCAAATACTAAACACTAACTCAAATATGAGAACAGCCTCAAGGAATAAATCCATTGTTATTTATGATGACGTAAATTTATGTATATTTCTCGTAGATAATAATATTACTTTTAAGAGTTTTATAAGACAATTACTAAGAGACTCGGAATATTTTGGGTGGATACATAAAAAGTTAAAAGGATGACTCCTATTATAATCATAGGATCATCCCACATAGGGATGACAACAGGTCGGGTTTGGGTCGGGTCCAGTAGGACCAGGACCCGGACCCGTGCCACACACTTTGGACTCATGTCCGACCCAGACCCTATAGGGTCTAAAATTTACAGACCCATACCCATACCCAACGAGTCTGGGTCTGGGTCGGGTCTACCCGCGGGTCCGGAGTAGAGAAATGTCACAAGCCATTTTGTTTTACTGCTTTACAATAGATCAGTAAAAGAATGATAAAGTTTTTGGAAGATACTTCAACTACAAATCAACAAAATCTAAGTTTTTGAAATGAAATTACAACAAGTATTCACAAAGGTTATTTATATAAATTGACAAAACATACTAGATAAAAGAAAGAGAAGAAGGAGAAGGTTGTTGTTGACTCGTCGTCCTCGTCGTCGCCGTTGTCCAAGGTTGAATTGTTAGAGTTAGATGAAGATAATTTGTTAGGGTTAGAAGAAGATGGGTAATTTTAGGATGAGAGATATGTAAAGTAAGAAGGCGTCTGTTGTTGGCTGTCTGCTAGACTGCTATTGTGTTAAGGTTTTTCTTTTTCTTTTTTTCCTTTTTTCCTTTTTTTTTTTTTTTAATATAACAGGTCTACGGGTAGGGTCCGGGTCTCGTAATTCAGACCCAGACCCGTACCCGCATTTTTTATATTGGACCCATATCCGACCCATACCCATGAGGGTCCGAAAAAATGAGACCCATAACCGACTCGTAAGAGCCTGATCCACCGGGTTTGGGTCGGGTCTTGGACCCACTGCCATTCCTAATCCCACCTCATGATAATTTTTCGATGTGGGACAATTATACTATTTATACATAGTATATTCACTACATTTACATATTTTTTTGTCAATGTGGGATAAATAAAATACTAAGTAATATACCATTTTTTTTTTAAATAACTATTTTTTTACTGTTACCAAATTATTATAATAGTACTCCCTTCACACACCTATTTTCACCTATTTGCTTTATTGCGGTCTCATAGACGACACTTTAACCGTATTTTTCGACGTCTATATGTTACTTTTTTTTATTCTCAACTTGTTTTTGTGAAAGATGTCATGAAAATAAGTGTAAATGTTTTTGTTTTATTATCTAATATTTTTTATTCTCCCACTTATTTACAGTCAAAGTTCGGGCAACTTCGACCTCCCAAAAGCAAATGAGGTGAAAATATATGTGGAGGGAATATTAGAATAATAATAAAATAATTTAAAATAATTTTTTTTTATTTTCACATACTTATACTCTAGTCATACCATATTATTACCAATATAGTATTAAACAAATATAAAATTTATACTCCAATGAAAGCATTTTTCACTATGAAATCAAATATGTAAGTTTCGAACTACTTTGCATTATATTTTTTTTTATATTGATGATAAAAAATTAGATGATGTTGACCAATAGAATTGCTCGAAAAAAGCTTCTTTTATATATATATAGGAATTGAATCATGTGAGGCACCCTCCTTAGGGTGAGGCAGCTGAACCCATCTCCATCGTCCAATTAAAAAGAAATTCAAGCACCAGATTGTGCCACGTTGCAATACTTAAAACCTCAATTCAACTATATCAATGCTCATTCTTAAGTCTTCTTTTTATTTCCTCTTTCTCTCTGTTAGTGAGCTAAGGTCTTCATCACCATTTTTTTCGCCATTTTCATCACCATTTATTCATTATCGCTTTCAACGACTCCGTTCTCCATTTCCTATGAACATCTTCAACGATTTCGTGCTAATTTAGGTAATTATGAACAATTTTCATCATCTTTTCTAGCTTTGCTCTTTACAAATTTCTTTGCTAAATTCTTTGTTAATTTTCTAATTGAGCTTCTGTTTTTAATTTCTATTGTCATTAATTTGATAATTTATTCATTCTAATTCACTTATTGTAGATTTTGTGCGTATCTTCAACTCTATTGTTTGTTGCTTCTATGTCGTCGTAGTCGTCACCTTTAATTTTCGATTTCTTCACTTCTCCTTCGTTTCTGCATTCTCGGATCTAACATTGCGTTCTTGCATATTATTGTAAGTATTCTTTTTTATTTTCTATAGTTACTATGGTGATTTTGTTAATTGTGCATATTCAACTTGAAATCCTACTTCTATATGGTTTTCCCTCTTTTCTGATTATTATCACTTTCATCCTTCTAAGCTTAATCTACTTGATATTTCGTCATTAAATAGTTCACTTCCATTATAATTGTAGGTTTGTTTTGCACAAAATTAAGCGATTAGAAATACTTTTTCATGAAGTTAAGCGATAATCGCACATCTGTTTCTTATTGATAGCATGTTGATAATGGTGGGTGCACAGAGCAACTGGCAATTCGAGTTAGCCATTAGGTTTGGTAGTCAAATGTAATGCTAGCTCAAAAAAGCTGGGTTTGTATACATAAATTGTATCGACATTTAATTCATCATTAACTATTGTTTTTTAGGTGTGTCTTAACTGTTTTTATTAAATTGTTTGTTATTTCAGGTAGACATCTAAACATGATCTGTGACACCCTCAAATTTGCGGAAAGATAAACACGTAATTTAAATAAATAAAAGATGAGAATACGTTTTTAATAGGTTCACTTTAGTGAAAATCGGTAAATTTTAAAACCGGAACCTACTATTAAATATATTCATCATAACAAAGGTGTCTTAAAGAAAAAGGTTCATAACAAAAAGGAAATAATATTATACATAAGAAGTATCCAAAACGGGAGACATATCTCCCGTATAAATACGGAAATAAAAGAGTGTATAATATAATACAATCCTAAGAACCGAATATAGGTCCAAGGTAAATACTTCACTCGCTAGCTCGTCAATGTACCCAAGTATGCATCACAAACCTGCCAACCGCATTAAATATAAACACGGAAGCCACAGTCAGTGGGGAGTAACTCCGAGTTCTCCCAGCCACGAAATGTCGAGTTTAATAAAACATGAATAACATGAAAGAGATGTATATGGAAAATACAAAACCTTAACATATACGATATGCTTTTCATGTTATGAAACAATTAACTAACATATAACCTATCATATGAAAGCTATCATGTGAATCCGTAATAACAATATAACAAGAGGTAGGGAAGCTGGTATGCTGGCTCAGCGGTTACCATGTAACATGGCCCTGATACAATCAAACCCTAATCAACACGTAATCATGTGAATCAGTTAACAACCGTTAATCCAAACTCTATCAATCTTAGCCGGCTTGCATCTCACCTTCTAAAACTCATAGAATCATACAAACATGAAAGACCAATACGTCTAGAAACAGGCACAAGTTCTTAGCACAGTCAATAGTCGACTTCTGTAACTCGAGTCTATACCACAAGGTAGGAACACATCCTAGCCCTAGACTGATCAGACCTAGCGACAACAGCTAACCCATTCCCTGTCTCATGACCACAAGTACATGAGAATCTCTACTAGGCGACCCCCTAAGCAGAGTTGGCTAGTACTTAAGCTGGCTCCATTCCCAAAGTGGAAGCAATTAGGCAGCCATGCCCCCGGCTTGGTATCAAAAGGCCCAAGCCAGTGACACAAAAGCTATCAAGCTGTAAACTCCATATCGTTAAAGATAGTAAGGCCTATCAATGTCATGGTCCAAGATACTCATTTAGAATTAGAATGGTCAAGACGCCATATACTCATAATTCTCTATGGGTACTTAGTCAACACGACACATATCATACAATCAAACAATCACGGGAAAAACTTCCTATCATGTGACTAATTGCATATAAATCATATTCAAATATCATATCGCCTCATATCTCTAAGGCTCATTCATTCATTAAATACAACCTTACTTGAAGACAAATCCCCGACCCGAGTCCCGCGACGGGTCATCAGTCAAAACGGGGCTGACTAGATCTTAGTTTGACCAAACCCGTTTGGTCAAACCGGCTAGAAACAGAGTCTTTACCATATAGACTTGAACATAAAATCATCATATTCATTTCATGTTATTTTATTAAAACTTCTAACATGTGAATTATTAAATCTTACGAAAAACCTGCTTGACTTAAAGGATATCAAATTAAACTACAATCTCGTATTATAATTTCTAACATGTGAGAAATAATAATATTATGAAAACCTTTTAAATAAATAATTTACTTATTAAAATTTCCCACTTGCTAAATATTACAAAACATAATATAATAATAACGATAAACTCAAAAATCGTCACAAGTCCAAAGGGGACCCACGGTTCATGGGTTGGACCGGTTTTGGTCATCATTTCTAAAAATCGTTCCTTAATATTTCCCGCATGCTTAACATATTTAAAACCCGTCAAAACAACAACAAAACAATCAAGTATCGACACAACCCAAAAGACCAACCACGGACCAACCCAGACCGGACCTGGACCGGGCCTGAACCGGCCTAAACCGGCCTGGTTTGGGTCGGTTTTTAGCCACCCTTACACGGCCACCATCAAGCAACAATCCAAATTTATTTCTAACATGTTTTAATTAACAACCATCCATTTTAACAACCAATTCATCCATCATTCATACAAAAATTATGATTATGAATAAATCATCCAACATGTCAAGAACATTAAATATGATAAAACTCATACAACATAATAATAATAACAACCTAACATGTTACTACTTAAAAACCGTAAATAACAAAACATAAGTAAAAGTATGTAACATTAATTCGTCGAGTAACTCGGAATCGTTACCTTTGCTAGCACAGAATCAATTAGCACCCAAAAGAAGAACTAAAGAAACCCGTCTACTAGTCTTCTTCTAAAATATACGAGTCACCAAACTCGTCTTCAAAATCTTCCCTTATAAGAAATGACAAGAATAACATTATTAGAATTAAAACTTGATTTCAACAATTAAAGTGTTGAAAACGATTTTGTCGGAATTGGAAATAAAACGTACATGGAGATGAAGACTGGAGAGGAGACTCTAGAAATATAAATTAGGACGGATTTGAACAAGTAACGAAGGTTTTGTGACGATTTTGCTCAAGAACGATGAAGAACGCTCAAGAACACGAAGAACGATTATGATGATATTAAAGAAAGTATTAATTAGATATTAAGTTGATTTAATGTAAAATGAAAAGATAAGTAGTGAGTAAGAGTGGGGAGTGTGTCGTGTAATTATAGGGGATTACGGGAGTCGGGTTTTGAAATTGTTGTTACGGGATTGACTCGGGTTTTATAAATATATTATGGTAATTAATTAGATATTATTAGATTTTATGATAGTTTAATCAAATATCTAGATATTATTTAGATATTATGTTAGTTTAATGAAAATATCTAATCCTAAGAGGACAAGAGGAAGTAGGCGTGTGGATTGACAGATATCGGGTCAGTTTAAGCGATTTGCGTAATTTAACTGACCGATTGATAAAGTTACAAATATCTTAGATATTTGTATTAGTTTAATCAAAATAATCAAAAGATCTAATATGAGTGGAAAGAGTTGACTTGGGCGTGTGACTCATGCAAGAGTCGGGTTTCGGGTTTGTTTCGGAACTTAAGTTGACTCGGGAATAGTTAAATGACGTTCGGGGTTAAACCGTAAAACCTTCTCTTTAATTCCGAATAAATTCAATAAATTCATAAATTCAAATAAATCTTAATAAATTAAAATAAATTAAATATATTTTTCAAATATAATTTCGGTCTTTCAAATTACGGGGTGAGTCGGAAAAGTCAACGAAGTCAAAGTCGACTTCAAGGAGTCAAGAACAATCAAAAAGTCAAGAAAAGTCAAAGACGACTCAAAAGTCAAGAAAAGTCAAAGACGACTCAAAAGTCAAGAAAAGTCAAAGACGACGAAAAAGTCAAGAAAAGTCAAAGACGACTTAAAGTCAAGAAAAGTCAAAGACGACTTAAGACGGGATTCTCATGGAATCTCGCGGAAATTCCAAATACGAACTCGGAAATTCCAAATTCGACTGGAAACAATAAATTCTAAATTAAAACTTAAATTTGTTGAAAAGTATCCGTAAAATATTTTCACTAGAAAAATAGGGTACATTTCGGGTTGTTGCATGATCGCTTTATAAACTTTTCTGAGGAAGACTTTTACTTTGAATCAGTTTGTCGTGTGAGGTCACACCGTATGGTTTTGTTGAACTACTGGGTCAATTTCTGAGGGATTATTGCATAAGGAAAAAGCAGCCTAGTTGATGCAGTCTACATTCACTAGCGATAGTAAATAGAAATAGTTCAGGTTAGCAGAGTACTTTGAAGGGCTTTAACAATTGTCCTGCAACTTTATCGTGCCGTCTTAATCAGCTACCCACAAATATATGATGTACAGTTTCATTAACACAATCACAATCAGTAACGATCACTTAATTTTGTGCAAAGCAAAGCTATTGCTACAATAACGGAAGTGAACTATACTCCTACAAAACTATCTTGGCTGTGAATAATTTCTTTTTAGATGAACAAATAACATTCTATTTGCTTGTGAATTGTCATATATCTGACCTTTGCCTACTTATGTTATCTTGTTGAATGTGAAAATTGCTTTTTTCTCTATCTTTTTTACCTTTCTCTTTTCTAAAAAACATTGATTAAGTCCACTTTTTAATTTAAGATACCCGCACCCTTCTTATGATATCTAAACTATTTCTCGTTCTAAATTTAGGATACACGTCCCCCTCTTATCATCCCATTTCCCCTCAGTAGGGTTCACCCTTCCTTTTTTGGGCTTAGTTTTGGTTTTCGCCCCCGTTCCATGAATAAGGAAAAGGGTTTAGGGTTAAGGGTTCCATTGATTAAGTCCACTTGGCTTGTTGTGTTGTGAATCTAGGACTCAAGTTTGTAAAAATTCCTTGAAAATAGGAATTTTCTTTGTTCAAGTAGAGCATTTATTTGTAAATGCTACAGCTAAGGTTTGTGAACCTTGGCTTTTTGTGTTGTGAATCTTCGACCCAAGTTTGTGAAACTACTTGAAAAAGAGGAATTTTCTTTGTTAAAGTAGGACATCAGTTTGTGAATCGTACAACTAAGGTTTGTGAACCTTGGCTTTTTGTGTTGTGAATCTTCGAACCAAGTTTGTTAAACTACTTGAAAAAGAGGAATTTTCTTTGTTAAAGTAGGGCATCAGTTTGTGAATCCTACAGCTAAGGTTTGTGAATCTTGGCATTTTATATTGTGAATCTAGGATCTTAGTTTGTGAAACTCATATGAAATGAGTAATTCAACTTGTTTTTTTTTTCACCATAAACATATATATTTTGAAAAAATCCTCGTCTTAAAATTGATGTCATTTCCTGTAATTTTATATGTAACTTTGGTATATATTTTTAACTAATTGTATATCGTTGATTGTTTTTGTTGGTATAGGTTTTTGCCTAAAGTTTTGTGTTGTGCTGGTGGGATCAAGGGATCAAGACGGTGCGATCAAGGGATCAAGACTGTGGGATAAAGGGATCAAGGGATTAAGACAATTCAGATTGTGTTAATCCTTAGTTGTAAATCCATAATTTAGTAGACATGTGTTTCCAACAGTGTGTATAAGTATTATTCGGCAACATTTTGTATAAGAGAAACGATTCACAAAAGTAGGTAATTATTTAGTAGACAAGCAGATCAACTTGCACTTTTGTGAATCTAGGACCTCAGTTTTTGAATCTCACACTTTTGAATTATGAATCTATGAACTTAGTTTTTAAAAATAGGATTTGACTTTGTGAAACTTGGCCTTTTAGTTTGTGAATCCTACAGCTAATCTATGTGATGAATCCTACGGCTAATCCTTAATTGTTAAAGTAGGGCAGTCATTTTTGAAACTAGGATCTCAATTTGGGAAACTCTTGTGCAAATAGAAATTTATATTGTCAAAGTATGGCAGTTGTTTGTGAATCCTATAGCTAACGTTTCTGAATCTTTCACTTTCATGTTGTGAATCTAGAAATTTATGTGTAAGAAATTTCACACGTAAAAGGAATCATAACACAATTACATATTTTATTCACAAAATATGAAATAGTAACCTTTAAATTAAAGCGATTTCACTCACTGATGTCTCTGTTTCACAAAATCACACACGTTTCATAAAATCAAACTTAGGTTTCACACAATCACGTCTAGGATTCACAAAATCTGAAATAATAAACTTTCAATAAAACGATTTCACAAGTTGATGTCTATATTTCACAAAATATGGTCTAGGATTCACAAAATCATCATATACTACAAAATCATCAAATGCTAACCAAAAACATATTCCCAAATACTTGAGTTGAAAACCAAAATAAATCAAACATAAAAGAAAACTAGTTAAAGCTTGTTTTTATTCAATCCTCATCATCCTGGGAATACATCACTTTCTATTTCGCTTCTTAACTCTCTATTCCGCTTCTTCCGCTTCTTCCTCTTCTTCCTCTTCTGATGTATCTTCCTGTGTAAAGAAACAAACCTTTAATTAAATACTCATGTGGAAAAATATTGGCAAGGATTCTCAACGATGGTAATAAATATTCAAGAATCATGTCACGGGTTAAAAAAATCAAACATAAAAAACAAAAAAACATATTACTGCTAACAGAGGGAATTTTACGAGTTTCACAAAATCATGTCTAAGTTTCACAAAATCATGTCCTAGATTCACAACAAAACAACTATATATGCATCATATAATTAAATTCTCAACATGACGGAACGATGATTATAAGTTTTGCAAAATCATGTCTAAGTTTCACAAAAACAGGTTCTAGATTCACAAAGAAACAAACATATATGCAATGCATTATATAACTAACTTTTCACCGTGACGGAGCGACTATTATAATAATCACAAAACCAAGTCTTTATTACACATGAATCATAAACACCAACATCAAGTCTCTATTTCACATTAACAAAAACCTAGAATATTACAATGTCGTCTTTAAGATTCAACCAACCAAGTTTTAGATTCACAAAATCAAAATCAAAGCGGCAAAATTGAGACATACCTGTTTCAATAGAACTATTATCATCAAGTATTGTGATATCTACAATCCCCATAACAATCAGAGCTGCAAAACGTCAAAAACAACATTGTAATTAATAAGAAATCAGGAGGTTGATAAAAAAATTCATTTTTGATGAAAATCGAGACTTATATCATAAATTATTCAACGGTATTTATGAATATGCTCAATTTTGATAAAATTTTAAAATTACCTGAAAATAAATTGAAATTTTCTTCTGAATTTGATAAACTCACGTTGTTGTGTGTTGTTTCGGTGATATCGACGCCCAATTTTGTAGAATCGCAGCAGAGAGAAATTGATTGAAATTCAGTACGTTGATGGTGTTGTTCTTATGAAGAAGCAGATGGTGTTTGGGGTTTACGTAAGATAGATGGTGTTTGGGCCAATTAGGAATGACCCCTAATTGTTTGTCAGCCTAATGAACAACATGACTTGAGTCAGCCCAACGAAATAGTATCAGTCCAATGAGAAGTTTGGTGAGGCAGGCTGCCTCGCCATAATTAGCTGCCTCACCGGATTCAGACTCTCTCTCTCTCTCTCTATATATATATATATATATATATATATATATATATATATATATATATATATATATATATACAAAATTATGATCATGTGAGTCCACCCTATCTTTTTGAGTCCGTGAGTCCTAATCTCAATCGTCAAATCAAAAGAGATCAAGGGCTGAGATCACGCACGAGTAATAAGGGTATTTTTGTTATTTACCATTTTTCTATATATACCATACATTCCAGTCATCCTTCATAATTTTCCACTCAATTTCTCTCTCTACCCTTCTCTCTCACCTCACGCTCTCTTTTTAATTCCGTCAGACAAGTTTCATGATTCAATATTCTCAAGCTACACAACATGATTGTATTCATCACTTATTATAATCTCAATGCCAAGTATTAATTCATTCTCCTCTTGTTTTTGTTACATTTATTTATTAATTTCGTTTTTCTTTTAATTTCAATTATGTCAATTTTTTTTACTTTATAATAGTGATTATTATTATTCCACTTTTCTTATGTGTTTGTTATTAATATATCTATGTTCTTATAATTTCACTATATTATGATCTAGTTTTTATGTATTAACCTAATTTATCCTATTTCTCTGTAGATTCATTATTGTTTAGTATATTTTTGTTAAATTTTAAAACTAATCAATTTTTCATTGAAGTATCATCACCTAAACATTAGTGTGTCACTGCTTTTATTATTTTTAGCTTTTATCTTCATATTATTCTTTTATTTACTTTATTTTAAATTAGTATCACATGTTCTTTGAAAAAGAATCAAATCTTGTTCTTTAGAGTATCACATTCGGAACTATATTATAATGCATTATATTTTTCATGTTAGAACCTATTAAACTTAATCTCTTATGTAGACAACACTTCTCATAATGTTATTACATTTGTTCATACTCTATAAAGTGAAAAATCTGTTGATGTGCATGTAGTAAATCAAATTTCTTTGTAGTTGACCCTTAGAGGTTTTGAGAAGTGGATACGGAGTGTAGCCGCTAAATATAAAAATAAACTATGTCTAGTTTTTGCTACATTACATGCTGCTATTGAGATTTATGAACTATATGCAGCAACGTGTGGATTTGAACATTGATTTGAACTACTAAAAGGTTTGATTGTGGTGATATAAAGATAAATTGATTGTTTTCCACCGCAAAGGTTTTAGAAAAAGTAAAAGAAAGGTTTGCCCTCTGTTGGTCAAGGAGAGGAGTTAATAATTAAGTCATATGATCTAAAGAAGATTAAGATCGCTTGATTTGTTTGTACAACTCGTAGTAGATTTAGATTTTTCTAAGAAAGGTTTTTCGTTGTTAAGTTTTATAAGGCCTATAATACCCCATTTGTCCACTCAAGTATAATTAATTTCATAAACATACAATCATTGGTCATTCTAAAGTTAACAAATGTCCAACGAAGAATATTAAAATTTGTAGGGAATATGCTATAATTATGAAAATGTTGGAGCTTGTTTTATTAAATTTATGAACTATTGAGGAATATCCTCAACAATATCACTGTCTGATTTACATTTTAATACACTTCCTTTTCCCATTCTAGAGCATGCTAGATCACATCAATCAACGGATACTGACTGCCAGGTTAGTCATTTTCCTTGCAACATTCATTTATGTTTCATACTTTTTATACTTTTTGTAATTCATTTTGTCATGATAAACAAACGGCTCATCGATATGAGAATATAGTAAGATGATGTTTTGCGCTTTGTTTTCTTTTTTTCAGATTTCTTCGCTTTCAGAAGTTGCTTAAGAACATGGGTGCGGGATGACGAAGTATATAGTTAATCATCAATTGAGAAAATCATATATTTTTAATTCATTTATCTTATAAAGGAAATTCTTTATTCTTAGATATCGTTCCATGCGATTATAAATTTGTATATATTCTTTTTCCATTTTTAAGTTGTCATAGAAATATCATAGTATCAATATTATGGTTGTATCAAGATTTGCAACTATGTTATTGAATAAACAATATATGTTTTCTAACTGGAGGCTGAAATGGGCAAGATGTACATTAGTAGCAGAAGTATACTCAATTTGTTGTGAGAGGAACCAACGGATTTTCAATAGCAAGAGCAAGAGTGTGGATCTTGTGCTTTCTGAGATCAAATATGTTGTTACTACTAAAATGCGCACTTTTTTACATGGTCTTGTATGTAATGATGTCTCCCTATTTTGATTGTATGTTTATTTAATAGTTTAGTGGGTTTTTACTTTGTAAGAAAAACATTTATTCCCATTTAATGAGAATGAGCTAATTTCTTTCAAAATAAAAAAAATATATGTTTACTAACATACTTCAGTTTTTGGTAAACAATATAACACGATTGTTTAACAATATCACAAGTTGTATTAAACAATATCACACCTAATTAGAACCAATATCACCTTTCATGACACAATATCAATTGACTTGGTAAACAATATCACACTAATGGCTTAACAATATCACATATTTTGGTAACCAAGATCACACTTCAGCCGAAAAAATGTCACACTGGAAAGAAAACTTGTAACCCTCAAACGTTTTGCTATTCAGACACAATATCACTACAAATGAGATAAAATATCAATGATGCTTCTAAACAATATCACAAAATACCAGCAACAATATAATTAGTTAATAATAACTACATTCGATAACTATCCTTCCAAAATGACATCAATCATTGGATATTCAATAAAAGTCTCGCATCATTCCCTTGTCCAACTTCGTTTCTATCATCGATGTTCATGTTACTAACATCATTAAATTCCTCATCTTCTTCTTTATCATCGCAGTCCTAATCATCGTCGTCGCTCAGAAGATCTCTGGCCAGACATCCTCCATATTTCTTGTTCAATTCTGTGTAATGAACTTCAACATCTCAGTCCAAATATCAAATGACGCAGCCCTTGTTTTCTTTCTCCTTCCACAAAATACTAGTTAATATGACAAAATTATGATGATTAAGTAGCACTAATCTTCACATTTAATATCACAACACATAAACAAATGTATCACAAGTTTTTTTCATTATCATATTAAACACGTATATCGACATTACTTATTTAAGTGAACATTAAGTATTATCAATTTCTCAACTACATTGTTAAACAACTTCAATTTTATATTCTGAAACCCTATTTTCACAATTATACTATCTCACACTCTAATTTTCTCAAGTACCAGTAATCTTCGTATTCAATATCACCTTATGCAAACAAAAGTATCAGAAACATTGAAAAACAATATCATATTTTCAAAGATTGTTTATTCCTATCAACTTTCAGTATCATAACCAACATGTATATTATCATTACCCATTAACTGAACACCTACAATCAATTTCTCAACTAATTTGTCAAACAAATTGAATTTTATAATATGGAACCCTAATTTTCACAACTAAACAATATGAAACCCTAATTTTGTTGATTAAAATAAAAGCATATTTAATAAACAACTACAACTTCAATAGTTGGTATGAATTGAAGAATATGTCGATTTAATTACCAAAACCTGTATGAAATCATGTATGAGTAAAATATATAGAAATTAAAAGTAAGAAGATGAAGATACCAAAAATCACTCCACAATATTTTCAATTAGTCGATATTTTTTAAATTCTTCTAATTCACCATGAAAACAATAATTTCTAACAATATCAACATCCATAGTAATTATAATAATCCAGAAACTCAACTAAAATTGCATAAAAAATAAATAAAAACAGCAAAATAGAACTTACCACAACGATTTTGGAGAGAAATCAACTCAGATTATACAATTTAGTTTTAAAGTAGTTGAATTCGAGTTCAAATATTACGATTTCAGCGAATTTTTAGCAAGATTTTTGTGACAACCCTCGCGAATGCGAAAATATAAAACATACAAGCATGTGAATTATATAGCGGAAATATGAAGTTTTTAAAACTTTTATACATGCAAGAAGAAGTATACGAGGAGTGTCAAACATTACAAACCAAAGTACGAAATAAACTACAACAAGAGACGAAGTCTCTCCAAATGTTAACAAAGTAAAAGTGTTTAGCAAACAAGCTAAAATCGTCTAGAGGTGTTTCATCCAGGGACAACGCCCGCTAGCTCACACCCGAACCCAAAATACCAAGCAAAAAGCCATCCATGCAAGCAACCTGTTAATCCATGAAAAACATGAACGCCACAATCAGTGAAGAGTAACTCCGGGTTCTCCCAGCCATATCACATTAAACGTACATAAAAGGAAACACAAAAGTAGACGCATGCATATATAGATATACATGTGAAATATGATAAGGATAGATAGGCAATTCAATATATCATAATAAGAGCATAAGAGTTACAAGTCCGAATCCATCATGTTATACAAAGACTCTGGGAAGACACTCTTAGGCAACCGAATACGCTCACTAGGGCTTACATCTCACCGTTAGCGGTATAAGTTTGATAAGATTGAGAATCGACAAACAAACCATGCCAAGTCATGCAATTGATCATGAATAATCAATCATGTAATCACGCATCCAAACACACGACACAAGACGACATCTCTCACGGTAAATGAAACGCACTAGCACCGTGTACATGGCAAGGATGATTAACAGGCATCCACGGGATAAGCATTTCCCTGAACTCATACACGATGCTACATTTCGTATATGTAGACTAATTTCCTCCTGGTAGCACGACGATAATAATACGGTCCTAGTATAAACCTGGCCAGATTCTCGGAATATTACGTGTTCCGATTCGACATGCGATAAAACGTTTCGCATCCAAGACTAGGTCAAATCTAGACAGCGAGTACCCCAAATTCGGTCGATAACTCCGAAAGAGGCGGAAAAGAGCACAAGCCTCAAAACAAGCGGTACGCTACATGCAAATAACACCACCTCGCAAGTACACAACATTTGACGGCCGGGTCGATCAACGCAATGCGTTCGCCTCCCAACAACGTCGTCGTATGCCCACTAACACATGCAATCAAGCAGTGGGATACCTCCCCGTTCCGACATTCCAGCCTTACGAACGTGGAGGTAGCCAAGGTAATGAGAGTACAAAGCACATAACAAAATAGTGCTCAAATCGTAACATTTGTAAAAACCGACTCAAAGTGGGACATATCACAAACCGTCACAAAACATGAGAATAGGGAATTGTATAACCTTAACTATGATAAAAATGAATCAATACATGATACATAAGCATTAGACCAAGTTCAAGAAGCATAATAAATATGAAACATAGATCTTATCTCAAAACATTAAGTTTGGAAACTAACTAAAACAAGGGTCCACTTCAAATTGTCATAACTAGAGTTCTAGATATGCAAATACAGAAATTCCAAGTTGAGGTGATAGCTTATCCTCTTACGGTTCCAACGATAGGTCACAAACTCAAAACAAGCGAGTAACGAAGGAGATATGATCATTTTACGAAAAGGGGTCAGTGCAGTGAAACTGCACAAGTCACGACCGTGACTTGTATTTCACGCCCGTGAAACTCTCTGTTACGCAAGGGTAAAAGATCAGCCACTATTTCACGCCCGTGACTTGAGTTTCACGACCGTGACTTAGGTCAAGACAACTCCAATTTGTTCTAAACTCAACCATCATCAACTATTATCATAAATCATCAATTCTCATATCAATTCTCAACAAACAACAAGTATCATCATCAACAATCATCAACTAACAACAATCATCATCAATAACATGAATCCTAACCTTTCTAATCGTATTCTAAATAGGAATTCTAACATAGAAGCATGTAAAACACGTAAATGATATCGAGTAACCCTTCACCGTTACCTTTTCGCGTCTTTAATCGATTTCTAGAAAGTCTCCACCTACTAGATAAAAAAGATGAATATAATTCACCTTTGAGAAAGGCGGATAAATTGAAAAGCGAGAAAGACGGTAATTTTATTACCAATACGGATAGAGGAAGATAAGAGGGGAAGAATAAGACGAACTTACGTGAATTTGAGCAAGAAATGAGCGAGTTATGACGAATCTAAGCTTGGATGATTATGGAAGCTAGGTTTTGATTTGGGTTTCTTAGTGATGAAGTAAATGTTGAGTTGTGAGAATGAAAATAGGTTATGAGGGAGTATGAGATGTGTAAGGGAAAAAAGTCAACAAAAGTCAAAGACGACTTAAGACGGGTTTTACTTGAAATCTCGCGGAAATTCCAAATACGAACTCGGAAATTCTAAATTCGACTCGGAAAATTAAATTCCAAATTAAAACTAAAACTCGCTGAAAAGTATCCGTAAAATATTTTTACTATTTAAAATAGGGTACATTTGCGGGTGTTACAATCACCCCACCTTTTAAAAAGTTTCGTCCTCGAAGCTTGAGAGTAGAAAATAGAAGTATCAAGGACAAGAATCGGTTTTTAAAATTAATACGAAAACTTTTATAAGGGAAACATTTATGAAACGAGGTTCATCTCGAAAAGGGTTTAAGGAGAATTTTCATAAGAGCGAAACTCTATTTACGGATCAGAAGAATGCTCGTCGCGAACGAGAACTCTAATTATCCAAATTAAAGCAATGTCGAAATAGTGAAATCGAAATTCAAAACAACGTTAGTAAGTGCAGGACTAGTTATCAGACGTCTCCAATAACAAGTACAAACATCCAACCAAACGCAAAATCCTAATATAAAAGCAATAGAAATCTATTTTCTCTAAAAAGAGGGTACACAAACCATCTTTAGACTTCTTTGAAACGTTAAATTAGAAATATAATATGGAAATTTGAAAGTTTTATCAAAGATAAAATCAAATAACAAGACATTACACGTACATAGAGCGACTCTGTGACAACCCTCGCGAATGCGGAAATGATAAACAAACAAGCATGTGAATTATATTGCGGAAATAGGTAGTTTTTTAAAAACTTTTATACATGCAAATTAAATAAAGCGAGGAGTGTCAAAATATTACAACTAAGTGCGGAAAATAACAAAGAGACGGAGGCTCTCAAAATGTTAACAAAGAACAAGTGTTTAGCAAATAAGCTAAAATCGTCTAGAGGTTAATCTTCCAGGGACAACGCCCGCTAGCTCACACCCGAACCCCAAAATATCATATCCAAAAAGTCAATCCATGCAAGCAACCTGTTCATTCATGAAAAACATGAACGCCACAGTCAGTGGGGAGTAACTCCGGGTTCTCCCAGCCATATCACATCAAACGTACATATAAGGAAATACAAAAGTAGATCATGCATATATATACATCCATGTGAAATGCGATAAGAATAGATAGGCAATACGAGATATAACGATAATATCATATAGAAATCAAAACCGTAACCATCATGTTATTCAAAGACTCGGGGAAGACACTCTTAGGCAATCGAATACGCTCCCTAGGGCTTACATCTCACCGTTAGCGGTATAAGATTGATAAGATTGAGACTCGACAGACAAACCAGTCACGTCATGCGATGATCACAATAAATCCAACATATTATCATCCATTCACTAACCAAGACAATGACGGTGTCCAATCATGCAATGACCATGAACAATATCATGAAATCACGCATGCAAAAAGACTACACAAGACACACTCTCAAGGTACATGACACGCACATAGCAATCGTGTACATGGCAAAGTTGATTAACAGGCATCCACGGCTATAAGCATTTCCCTGAAACTCATACGCTATTCTTACATTCGCCTATGTAGACTATTTTCCTTTCATCCTTGTAGCACGGACGATAATAATACGGGGGTCCCTAGTCTAAACCTGGCCAGGATCTCGGAATATAACGTTTTCCGATTCGACATGCGATAAACGTTTCGCATCCAAGACTCGGGCTTACAATATATATGCCGAGTACCCCAAATTCGGTAGATCAATGCACGAAAGAGGCGGAAAAGAGCTCAAGCCTCATAACAAGCGGTACGCTACATGCAAATAACACCACCTCGCAAGTACACAACATTTGACGGCCGGGTCGATCAACGCATAGCGTTCAACTCCCAACAATGTCGTCGTATGCCCACAACACATGCATTTAAGCAGTAGGATACCTCTCCGTTCCGATATTCCAGCCTTACGAACGGGAAGGTAGCCAAGGGAATGAGAGTACAAAGCACAAGACAAAATAGTGCTCAAACCGTATCATTTGTAAAACCGACTCAAAGTGGGACATATCGAAAAACCGTCACGAAACATGTGATACAAGCGAATAAAATATCATATACCCAAAACATGAATATTATAAGACTCTACGTAAAATTATACGATAAACGGATCAGCCGAAACTATTATAAATTACGAGTTTTAGAAATTATAGGAAATGCATACAGCCGTGTTCCTGGCCGGTCAGGGGACCGGCGGCCGGTGGGCCGGCTCAGAACACAGGCAAAAATCCAAAATCATAGAAAAACAGAGAAAAGTGGTCCAGGCCGGTCTGTGGACCGGCGGCCGGTCGACCGGCTCAGAACCCCCTATACAAAAATTCCCAAAATTTAAATGATGTTACTGATGTGTTCCCAGCCGTTTGGCAGACCGGCGGCCGGTCGACCGGCAGGGAACACCAGTTCACCCGTGAGTCTTCAAATCATTTCCAAATCATTTAAATTTTCAAATATACTTCTAATAATCATCAACAATCAATATACATCATCCATATTCATCATATAACAACATTCATTAATCCTACCATGAATTCTAGGCTTCCTAATCGTATTCTAATACGATTTCTAGCATATAAAGCATGTAAAACACGTAAATGATACCGAGTAACCCTTCACCGTTATCTTTAAGCGTCTCTACTAATCGTCAAGCTCCTCTTCAATAAGGTAATAGTCTTTGTCGGGATTTTGGAGGTCACCACCTACATAAAGATCATAAAAGATGAATGAAATTCATCTTGAGAAAGACGGGAAATTTGAAAAGCGAGAAAGACGATGATTTTAACATCAATACGGATAGAGGAAGGTACGGGAAGAAGAATGAGACGAACTTACGTGAATTCTATCAAGTAACGAATGCGCTAGGATGATTCGAAAATCGAAAAAGCTATGGAGGCAAGGGTTTGATCTTTCTTAGAGAGGAAGAAATGTGTGTTTGTGTTTGAGTAAGAATAGGTTAAGGAGTATGAGGGAGTATAAGTAAAGGGGTGAGTCGGAAAAGTCAACGAAAGTCAAAGTCGACTTAAGAGTCAAGAAAAGTCAAACTCGCCTTAAGACGGGATTCCCATGGAATCTCGCAGAAATTCCAAATACGAACTCGGAAATTCTAAATTCGACTCGAAACATAAAAATCTTAAGTAAAACTTAAAATTACTGAAAAGTTTTCATAAAATATTTCTACTAGAAAAATAGGGTACATTTCCGGGTGTTACATTAGCAGGTGATGGCAGTTGTTCAATAACTTGGATCTTAGCTCGATCCACTTCAATACCTCTTTCAGAAATGATGTGTCCTAAAACTACACCTTCGTTCACCATGAAGTGACACTTTTCCCAATTGAGAACAAGGTCGACTTCTTCACAGCGTTTCAGTACTTTGGATAGATTTGTCAAACAATTAACAAAGGAAATGCCATAGACGCTAAAGTCGTCCATGAATACTTCCATGATAATCTCAACAAAATCGGAAAAGATACTAGCCATGCAACGCTGGAAAGTTGCAGGTGCATTACACAAGCCAAATGGCATCCGGCGATAAGCAAAAGTACCATAGGGACAGGTGAAGGTGGTTTTCTCTTGGTCCTCAGGGTGGATAGGAATTTGGAAAAATCCTGAGTAACCATCTAGATAGCAGAAATATTTGTGGCAAGCTAACCTCTCTAACATTTGATCAATGAAGGGCAGAGGATAGTGATCTTTTCGAGTTGATTGATTCAACTTCCTGTAGTCAATACACATGCGCCACCCCGTCACAATCCTTGTGGGGATGAGCTCATTCTTTTCATTCTTGACTACTGTTGTTCCTCCTTTCTTGGGAACAACTTGGACAGGGCTAACCCATTTTGAGTCAGAAATTGCATAGATTATGCCAGCATCTAGCAATTTCATAACTTCAGCTTTAACTACTTCTTGCATGTTTGGGTTAAGACGGCGTTGACCTTGAACACAAGGTTTTTGACCTTCTTCTAAGTTGATTCTATGCATGCAAAAGTCAGGGCTTATGCCAGTGAGATCTTCAAGCTTATATCCTATTGCCTTCTTATGTTTTTTTCAAAACAGTCAATAGTGAGTTTAATTGAGTTTCATCTAGGAGAGCACTCACTATGACTGGGCAATATTCGGATTCATCTAAAAAGGCATATTTTAGATTTGAGGGAAGAGGTTTAAGTTCAGGTTTATGTACTTCTGCCTTGGCAGGAGTATCAATTAAGCTTATGAACTCCTCAACTTCTTCAGATGGTATCTTTTTACCAGTGAGGTCCCTTTCCAGCTCACTGATCTCAAAATTGTCGTTTTCAGAGATATCCTCTAATAATAGAATTGCTTCTAAAGGATCCTCAATTATTGATGGATACAGGGATTCATCAATGATTGAGTTGACAATGTCAAGGAAACAGCAAGGCTCTTCAAGCATAGGGCTCTTCATTGCACTGTTTAAGTTGTAGGTGACTTTATCATCACCTACTTCTAGTGTCAATTTTCCATTTTTGACATCGATTACTGCTCCCGCAGTGTGTAGAAATGACCTTCCTAAAATGATAGGGATTTGCGAATCTTCAGCCATATCTAACACTATGAAATCGACTGGAATGAAAAATATTCCTACTCTAACAGGTACATCTTCTAAAACTCCCATAGGTTGTTTTAGAGAACGATCTACCATTTGCAGGGTGATACTTGTGCATTTCAGAATTCCCATATTCAATTTTTCGCAAATGGAATAGGGCATAACGCTTACACTAGCACCTAGATCGCATAAAGCTTTATCAATAGTGTAGGTGGCTATAGTGCAAGGTATAGAGAAACTACCAGGATCCTTTAACTTAGGAGGGGACTTGTTTTGCAATAAAGCACTGCATTCAGCGGTGAATGCTATGATTTCTACATCATCTAGAGTCCTCTTCTTTGTTAAGATATCCTTCATGAATTTCGTGTAAGAAGGGAGTTGAGTGATTAATTCAGTGAAGGGAACCGTTACTTCGAGGTTTTTGACTACTTCCATGAATTTACCGAACTGGGTTTCCTTATGATTTCTCCTCAAACGCTGGGGAAATGGAACTTGAATTCTGATGGGTTCCTTTTGAGGTCCATCCTTCTTAACGAGTTTGTCTCCCGCTTCCTTAGCGGTGGATGGTTGAGAATCTTTTTGGCTCTCTACTTGTGAAGGCTTAACTGTTGGTTCTTTGGGTTGCTGAGGTTCCGCATAAGTGGTACCACTCCTAAGGGTGATAGCATTTGCGGTGTCCCTCTGTTGTTCAGCATGAGGTGGGAGGTGGCCTTGTTTTCTTTGGGCATTACAGGCAGCCAATTGAGCCATTTGAGTTTCAAGCATCTTGATGGCAGCACCTTGAGCTTGATCACTCTTTTGAAGTTGAGCAAACATTGAATCTTGTTTTTGAACAACTTGCAGAAGCATGGATTCAATTTTGCTCAAGCTTGAGTCATTAGGTTGGCCTTGAATTTAAGGTGGTTGGTGTTGATTTTGATTTTGGTATGGTTGAAGTTAGGTTGGAATGAAGGTCTTTGGTTTTGAAAACCAGGTGGATTATAAGGCTTTTGTTGGTGTGGTATGAATGGTTGTTGGATTTGTTGGTGGGGATTTTGAACGTTGGTACTTTTGTAGGACAAAAATGGGTGGTTTTTTGTGTTTTTCGTTATAGAAGTTTGAGAAAGCGTTGCCTTGCCTATATCCTTGATAGGCATTGACTTGCTCTATTGAACTTCTACATTCTTGAAAACTATGCCCTCCAATCCCACATGTCTCACATACCACTACGTGGTTAGTGACGTTGATATGTTCCTTGGATTGGGAAGAGCTTTCTACTTGATGCTGCAGAAGGGCTAATTGGGCTTCCAGGAGTGCTACTTTACTTGAATCATCATGTTTGGCTTTGAGTGGCATAGCACGCGAGTTGCTATACTGAGAATCGTGGATTGTCATTGACTCGATAGTCGCATTAGCTATCTCTACATCGATTTGATCGAAACGACCATTGTTAGCGGAGTCGAGGATACGACGAGATTCGCCACAACAACCGTTGTAGAATATGATAGCCAGGAACCATGAATCAAGGCCATGATGAGGACATTCTCTTTGTAATTCCTTGTACCTTTCCCATGTCTCACGAAGGCTTTCGTCGCCTCTCTGACGGAATCCAGTGATTTGACTCCGTAAGAGTGCGGTTCGTTCTGGTGGGAAGTACTTTTGATAGAAAGCAAGAGCTAGGCCATCCCAGTCGGCTATTCCTAAGGCAACTCGGTCAAGACTGTTGATCCAGAGTTTTGCCTTTCCTCTTAAAGAAAAGGGAAAGAGAATTTCCCTAATCTGCTCTTGGGATACTCCAGTTTGTCTAATCGTGGAGCAATAGTCACAGAAGTTTTGGATATGAAGGTTGGGATCTTCTGTGGCATTGCCACCAAATTGATTTCTTTCTATTAAATTGATGAAGGCAGGTTTTATTTCGAAGTTTTGGGCTGTAATTTGAGGTGTAGCGATACTCCTTGGAAGTGTATCTGCGGTGGGTTTAGAATGGTCGGAAAGTCGAACCATTTTCTTTTGTGAAGATGAAGATGGAGTGTTGGTTGAAAGTTGATTAGTTATTGGGAATGGAGATGAGAATGGATCTTCTTCTCCTTCAAGATTAGGTAGGATATCCGAGTATTTCTCACGAATACGATCTAAACTTGAAATATTAGAAGCTTTTGAAATTTCGTTGAATAGCTTTAGTTTCCTACGCAAAGTTCTTTCTAGTTCGGGGTCTAAAGGAATAGGGGTCTCTAGTCTAGAAGATCTGAGCATAAGATAGAAAAGCTAAGATGAAAAATCAAGAGAGGTCTAAAGGAATTTGAGTTCCTAAAGACTAGATAAAACTAATTGTGATAAGAATCACAAGAAAAAGGAAAACTAAACTGTGCTCCCCGGCAACGGCGCCAAAATTTGATCGGACCTGTCGCAATCCCGATGCAAAGATAATTTACCCAGACTAGGCTAATAACAAATTAATGTAATTAGGGAAGTAGGGGTCGATCCTCAGGAAGATGGTGTTTCCTATGGATTGTGAATCGTCTCACAATTGAGTTTTATCTAATGATTTTCTGGGTATTGGAATTGTGATGTCTAAACTAACAAAAGGCATAAATGAAAATAAGATAAAAGCAATTAAAGATGAAAGCAATAAAGCAAATGATGATTTAACAATAATGAGAAGCATCTAGGGAAATAGGTTCACACATGTAGATTGACATATTGATGAAATTGGATTTAGGATATGCAAATAATTCATTGCGCGTTTGTAAGAATGGTGTGTTCATTACAATCATAGATCAGATGGTCTAGCAGGCTTTTTATGCGATTTACTAGGTCTTAATCCACCATGTCATGCTTTGTCTATTCAAATCTCGTATGTCTACCTTGGAAAAGAATTCCATACTAGTCAATGATTGTGATCAAGAACCGTCAACTATCGTTAAAGTCCAAACATGCATACACACAATGTTTTAAAAGCACAATTTCTTTTATCCAATTATCATTTTTTAATCAATCTAACATGGCTACCCTACACCCTAAAAAGGTGACTACTCACTCATGATTATATTTATGTCTACGATGATATTAAAAATGAAAGTTAAGATAGGCATATTTAGTTGATTTTAACAATAATTTAGACTCTCTATGTAGCGATAATAACGACACTATATGACAATCTGAGAAATGAAACTATGATTATAACAACATAAAAGCGAATCTAAGTGATATGAATAAAGAATAACAATCAAATGGAAAACAATAAAGAACAATAAACAAAGGATAAATTGGGAATACCTAGGTGACGATCAACAATGAAAGCGATAACGACAATAGAAATCCCTCGCATAGAAATACCGTACCTTGAATTACAACTCTTGTACCCAACAAAGTAGACTACAAAGATTGAAATTCTTATTGAACTAAACTAATGTTTTGATATGAAATGGATAGAAATAAACTAAGAACAAAAGACAAAAGTAGAAGATAATCTAAACTAGAAAGACTAAAGCTAAAGAGAAAACTAAAGATTATTCTAAAGAAGATATGTAAGAAGATTGTATGGGATATAAGATTAGATTGTTTGTGTTAGATGCCTTTGAGAAGAGGGCTAGAGCATCTATTTATAGCATTAGGGTTTCGTGGAGAAGAGGTCGGGCATTAAACACATAGGACAAAATAGGAAAGAAGGAGCCGTCATGCTTGGATCAGCAAGGATACCCGATCGGGTACACACTTACCCGATCGGGTATGTGGTTTTCTAGAAGCGGTTGACTAACGTTTCATCTTCCTTTGCTTGACT
Organism: Heliosperma pusillum; assembly: GCA_022085475.1. Lineage (NCBI taxonomy): Eukaryota > Viridiplantae > Streptophyta > Magnoliopsida > Caryophyllales > Caryophyllaceae > Heliosperma > Heliosperma pusillum. Next base: position 50,858 of record JAIUZE010010694.1, read on the forward strand.
TGACTTCCAACATCCCCCTTGACCTCTCCAATCGGATTTGTTGATAGGGTTTGATGTAAAGCGATGAATTCTTCCGCCTAATTGATTGATCTTCCGATAACTACGAAACCGTTTTTGCTTCTTCTCTCTCTTAAGTTAGTGAATCTTCTTGAAATGCCTTACACATGGTCAAGCTTTCTTCTTCGAATCGTCGGGTTCTAGTCAAATGCTCGGGAATATAGAAAAAGGTCGTAGAAACGTCACTTTCCCTACAAAACATGTTAGAACACAGGAATTCGCCTAGAAGACGATGTTAGCTCATAAAATGGCTTAACAAAGCACAAATGACATACAAAACCGAGCTAAAGTGGGGGTTAAAATCATACAAATATTCACTTATCAATAATCGTCGTCAACAATGGCTATCCAACACAAGAGCCAACAACAATGGCAATCCGAGCATAGAAATCATCAACAACGGCGGTCCAAGCATAAGAATCATAAAAAAGTACAATAAAGATGAAACTAAGGATAATTACTACTAATTCCCCCTAATCCTACATTAGTAAGGTCAATAATCATATTCTAGGTCAAATTCCTCCAATTTGTATCATAATAATCAATAAACAATAGGATCATTTCATAGGAATAATCCATCCTATTAGTGTCCCACTTATATTAATCTATCCTTCATATTAGCTCATAATAATACTAACAATCACATGAAATTCTTTGGCTGCACTTAGCTACTTATGTTACCTACTCTACCCGGTTGTTTTCTTTTATTTCTATATTCGTCCTTTTTCTTATTTACTCCAAGCTTCTTTTTATTTGTTCTTCTGGCTTTATTTTTCATAAACTTCCTCCATCTTTATTCATCCTCTCCTCCATTTATTTCAAATTTTTTTAAACAAGCTTTCTTAATCCTCCCTTGTTATAGTGTATATAGTGAACTCGTCATATGCAAGTTCATACCCAATTAACCCACCAAAAAAACCCACACAATTCGTTGAATCATTACAGAAATTGATAGCAAGAGTGGACTTGTTAAGAATATGAATTCAAAAAAGGAGGTTCTTGTTGGCGGAAGTTTGGTAAAGAATGAACAAAGTTTTGGGGAAAAGAAGTTTAGCGTTTATATTTGCAATAATTGTTGTTGCTGTAATTTTTGTTGTTGTATTTTTTAGGATCAATAATAAGTCCAGATCGGATCTTCTTCAATCCTAAACCGATATCTTCTTTAATTAGCTTTCTTATTCAATAATAAACCCGATTTCTGGTACTTGATTGACGACGAGGATAGTTAAATATACCCGATTTCCGATACTTGACTGGTGTTGAGGATTGTTGATGATGAAGGAAGTTTAAAAAAAAAACTGGGATCTCACCGGTTGATTTATCATAGGTGTAAGCATAGTGTTTGGAAAGTGGAGCGAGGTTGAATATGTAGACTGTGATTGCGTCATTGTACATGGGTGTTGTGACAGTGGTAGGAGAAGATCGGGTGATCGAGGACGGAGAAATTGATGACAATAAGGGCAGAGCGGAGTGAGAAGACGGTGGATTTGAGGGCTGAGGAAATGATTTTATCCAAATACACTGCCCTCGTTATGATGATGAGAAATTGGATAATCAATTTGATGACTTGATAAAGATTTACACTGGAAAGAGGATATAGCAGAAACAAAGAAGTGAGAGAAGAGTAAAAAATGACCTTTTGGTTCATTTAAAGAAAAGGTTTACCTATTTAACAGATAGCCGGTCACCTAAATATATCATGGGAAGGTCGTTGGATAGTACGTATTAATGTGAGTTAATATGAAGGTTGGATTAGTATAAGTAGGACATCAATAGGATGGATTATTCCTATGAAATAATCCTAAACTATAATCTACAATATTTCCCCAAATTTCTAGGTCAAAACACAACAATACTATCAACTATATCAATTTCCCCAAAATTATACTCTAACGTCAATAACCTAACCCAAAATAAGCAATATAATCTATTCTAATCAATATAAACGAATCTAATAACATAATCTCAACTTAATAATCAATCTAATCAATGATCTCATACTAATTACTCTAAAAGCTAACTTGAAAGATGATAAGATGAATTCACGAGATTAAGATGAAGATTACTTACAATAATTGAAAGAAAGACGAGAGAAAGATCTAGAAGGATAAATTACACACCAAATCCAAGGAGAGAATAAGGAGAGGTTGAAGAATATGAGAGAGGATTAAAGGATGATTAAGGAGTTTAGAGAGAGATTCATGTTATTAATATGTATTTATGCGGAAATAAGATAGAAAAAAGCCTTTTATAAAAAGTAGATCTCACGCGGAATATTAAAATAAGAAGCGACGATTTCGACAATTACTCGGTCGAGTACATGCCACTCGACCGAGTACAACTTACTCGACCGAGTACACACAAACATGGACCTCTAAAAATAGGTCACTTGACCGAGTGACCAAACACTCGACCGAGTAGCACACACTTGACCGAGTACACCTCTACTCGATCACCCTACTCAGTCGAGTATACTCTAAACTCGACCGAGTAACCTTCCACATATACGAGTATTAAATAGAGGGGAGCTCTAGCTCAGACAACTTGGCCAAGTAGGAAGTCCACTCGACCGAGTTGGGTATACTCAACCGACTCGACCGAGTTGGGTCTACTCAACGGAGTGGATGGGCTATTCGGCCGAGCCGCGGAACTCGTGGGCCGGCATTCTTATTTTTCCTTGAACCCAATTTCGAGGTTTTGTTGCGAGTGGGTATATAAATATTTGAGTAATCATTTCACATCCTCCCATGTTTTGAAATCCACCCTAAAATCCTAATTTATATCTTTTGCATTGAAGAGGAATGATTCCTATATATAATCAAAGATTCCACTATCAATCACCAATTGTTGAGTAAATTCATTTATCTTTATTCCTTTCCTTAAAATTCTTTATCTATTCTTAACGAGATTTAATGCCCGTGCGATGCACGGGTCACTAAATAGTGTTTTATTTTTAATGAACATGAGTAATTTATAAATCAATAAATTCTATGAAGACTGAAGTACTTATTGTTTTTTACATTACTCATCATAATTCATAAACTACTCGTACTATGCTTATGTAAGTTCAGTTACTCAATTTTAGCATTCTTTTCTATAGGTTTAAAACCCCGATTGTCTTTATAGGTGATATCATACTTAATGTTATACCTTGATTGATTAATAATTTTCATATTACCTATAATTAAGTTAGACAAAACCGACTTGTCCCGAATGAATGGCCTACCTCCGACCCGCAACCAAGATAGATGACAATTTTACCTGCAATCAATATGCCTCGACTCTATGTGATACAACCCGAATGAATGTTTTTCTTTTTTCAAACCTTGAGAGTTGAGAATGGCTTAGTCAACAAACCTGAACCAATTCAAACCCCAGCCGTTTAACCCATTTGCATAATCGACCTATAATGCTCTTGACAATCTTCAGCATTCATTCAAATTCAAAGAAGGGGGTGAAAGATAAGGCGAAAACAAACCATGGGGAAGCTTCATAGGAGGGGCAGCATTTTCAGAGCTTTATGAAAAAGAAGTTGCGGGAGAATTCGAAGTTGAGGCATTTGCTGGTGAGCACGTTGCCTTTGATGCAAGGTCACCCTTTAGAGCGCATGTCCCGTCTTTCAGAGATTGTTTTTCTAAGATTTAATTAATGAGTCTTCTTTTTTTTAGATGAAGTTCCGCAGTTGCTTCCTTCTGTCGGGGTTGGGAAAGAATAAGAATATGAACTTGTAATAACCTCTTTTTAGTTAAGCCCGTAAAAATGAACAAATCATTAGTAATACGTAAAACAAATTCACTAACTTGATGTACTCATTACCATGAACTTGAAACTGGTAATAATATGCATAGTAAGATCTCCATTAAAACACTACGTGGTGGAGTTGGAAAAGAAATGTAGGGGTTTGGAATTAGTGTCGACCAGAAATTAAACAGAAAGGCTAAATCTTTTTACATAGTAAAACACAAATGTAGCAAATTACCCCCATAACTTATGTATTATGTGCAAATCAACCCCCTAAACTATTATTTTCTATTGTAAAAATCATTTTAGAAATAAGTCAATAACTATTAAAAGTTAAATACAATATTTACATATTCAACAAAAAATGTGAACAAAGTTAAATATAAACAAATAATTGGTCGTGTGACTTTTCTCTGTAAGTTCACTAAAAATGCTCACATTATGAATATTTTTCAGCGAAATAAAAAAAAAATTGAACATGCTTCTATAATTCAAAATTCCAGGATTAATATTTAATCAATAATTTTGACTTTTAATAATAATAAAATATTTAAATTAGTAGATTTCATTCTTAAAAATAAGATACGTGGTTAATTGCGCATTAAGAGAAACTTATGAGGCCAATTTGCTACATTCATAAGTTTAAGGGGCTTAATTGCACATAGTATAAAACTTATGGGGTGATTTGTTATATTAGAACTACACAACATAAAATTTAGAGGCACCAAATTCATATTAAGTCCCTTTCTGTGAGTGAAAAATCAAGTGTTGTTAAGAAATGGTATAAGAAATCGAATGAAATCAACCCTTTTGAATGAAGAAGTGTAATTGTTATCAACCTGTACGACCATTATTAAAATAGAAAATGATAAACAATCAACTGCAATAAGAAAATATAAACAAAAATAAACATGTAAACCGAGTGTAGCCGTGTAGGTTATCCTTTAAAAAAAAATACTTGTAGGAAAGTAGGTCAAATATGAACTCTCTTAAAAGTTTAAGTCCTATTATAAGTTATCTTCTAATTCTAATAATTTAAAATATATTAAAAACTCTACTAAATATATGAAAAATATGTTATGTTATATTCTTGTAATTTTGAAATATATTAAAAAATATAAGAAATAGGAAAAATATTTTTATTCTAATTTTATTTAATGTTAAAATTAAACTTGATTAATGGATTGAATAAAAAAATTGTGAATTGTAGGTCATAAGTTGAAAATTTTCCCCTTTGAACCTATAGCCATACATGTATATCCATCTTGTAATCACCCTTTATATTTGCTTCACATTGTTGGTAATTTAGCCACCTATTGGCATTAATGAAATAAGCATGGTACGTTAGTTATAAGCAACAATAACACTAAAATTAATCATATTTAAATGATCGTATGAATTATTTACCTTGAATTAAAAGTCGTCAATATATTTGTGCGAATGTCTTGAGTAGTTATTTGAAGTGCTGCAACGCCAATTCTTCCCGGAAATATAAACTAAAGTTTAAGAGGAAAAAAATCATATGTACATCAAACTATAAAATAAAGTTAATTCCTAAATCAAAAACAAAAAATTAACAAAAATAAATTTTAAGAAAAAGATATTGCTAAACTACATATGGCATAGATAAAACTATGCATAAGATTAAAAAAATCTACAATGTTGTGCACATAATACACGAACAATAAAGAGAGATATTCTACTATGATTATAAAATTCTTATATGTAAATAAAAAAAGAGTGATATTCTGATCCACTGATAAAACGTAACATCATAGGATTGTTGAAATATATTTTTTTTTTTAATATAATTCAATTTCAATGTGATATTATAGTCCGCCTTCCAAAAAGAATTACAAAGATTGTATTAGAATATATTTTATTTTAATTTTTTTATTAAAAACAATTATTTAAAGATTTCCTAAAAAGTTGGAGTCTTTCTTGTGCCTTGAAAAAAGACTCTTATATATATAATATTGATTATCAGATCACAATGCAACTAAAAACCTTAAGAAGTTGATGACATTCTTCGATGAAGAGTAGAATATTTAACTACTAATTTAACATGAAAGCAAAGTAATTAGAAATCATAAATTCAAATAAATGTCGAATGATAACGCATGCAATATGGTTTAATTCTGGCGCAACAAACCGATGAAGGGTGAGGACTTGACCAATCTTCAATCTACATATGCCTGAATTTCTACCCCTGCATATATAAGAGTAGATAATCAATTTTAGAATTTATAAAAACCGATGCATAACCAAATAGAGTTATAGTACGTAGTTAATAAGATCAACACAAAAACAATATAATACACTAGGAAAAATTAAAGCCATAGGACGTGATCTTGCACAACCATTGAGCAAATCAATTTGGACTACACAAAACACAATACCCCACATTTAATTAAATTTGGATCACACAACTACTCACAAATAAGGAAAGATGGAACATCGTCACACTTAGCTCAAAATAGAAATAGGGACCACACAAAACACACTACCCCACATTTAATTAAATTTGGATCACACAACTACTCACAAATAAGGAAAGATGGAACATCGCCACACTTAGCTCAAAATAGAAAGAGGGAGTATGAGTTTTTTTTAGTGTTAAAATTTGGAAACTGCCATAGGATGAGTAATATATTAGTATATAATGTAGTATATGTTGGATTAAGTGTCCTCCACAATAGTGCATTTATATAATAAATCTCATTTGGAATATACGTGGCATGATTAGTATATTTTGATACTCCACGTCAGTTGATTAACGTAAATCGGTAACGCTCGGCTGACTAGAGTTTGACGTTATTGTCGTATGACGCCGGTGATCAACTGATCCCTTTAGGTCACACCTATAGGATGAGACCCAAATAGAATACTAATTATTTGTATACGATATAGTTTAATTAGGGCATTACATATATTTGATATGTACGTTTAGTTACGAGAGTTATTTCTTGGAAATTGAGTTAGGAACTCATTCCACTTAAGTTTATTAGTCAATTATACGATAACTGACTGAATAAATTTTACGTCTTATTTTAATACGATTAAATAAGATTTAATTTAATGATTAATCGTTAATTCATTAAATTAGTTGAGGTTATGCATATATTTTGAAATAGAGGTAATTAGTTAATTATATTGACAAGAAGTTGTAAAATAAATTAACTGGGCATTGTGGGACCCATTATATATTGATATAATGGTAAAATATTACTTAAAAGTTAAGTATAATTGTTATATGATCAAATTGACACTTAATTATACAAGATAATTAAGCATACGATTAATAAGTATTTGTGGGACAAATATCAAAAATCAAAATGGTCCATAATGGACATATGATGGCCGGTCATGACATGTGAAGAAGAGAATGATCATTGTTCTTTTCTTACACAATACTCCATTTTGATTGTGACATGACTTTCATGCTTTAATCATCAATACATTACCTACACTCTACCATCTTACACAAAGAATAAAATGAGCAAAATTGAGCCCTCTTGGTGCTCATGAGTGCCGGCCATTTTGGCCTTAAATTGAACAAAAGTTGTTCATTTTGGCACTACTTCATTTTGCTTATTTTTCACTTCTCTTTCTAAACTCAACTTCTCTCTAAACTCTCTTATACACTAATATTCTCTACATATTACTAGTGTAGTAATACAATAATATTAGTAGTATTTTGTCTTACTTATTATCTAGTTAATAATAAGGTAAGATTATTTGGGTTTAATCTTGGGTGCAACTAGAAGGAGACCTTCTACTTTGGAGGTTATTTTATGGAGGATCATCCACTAAATACATGCTCAAGAACAATAAGGAGTTCTTATTGTGCCCCATATTGGCCGAAAATTTCCATTGTAAGGAAATTTCATCTTATCTTTATATTTATGCTTTTATATTTGCATGCATTATAACTAGATCCTAAATCATTAACTTAATGTAATTTAATGAACTAATTAGAGGAGTCTAATTAGAGGTCTAGGACTTTCAAGTCCAACATTGTCTTACAATCTATTCGGATAAACAAAGTATTAATTTTAGTCAAACTAAATAAAATAGTTTATAATAAAACTCGAACAATGAATGCAATTATCATATATGAAATAATTAATACAACATTCAATTATTACATATTACATAATCTAAAGGAATTCTGGTACTTGTCTCAATCCCATTGTGACGATATGACCATCATGCTTAGCCTTTGATAAAGGCTTGGTTAAAGGATCAGCAATGTTGTCATCTGTCCCAACCTTACAAATATCAATTTCCTTTCTATCCACGAAATCTCTAATTACATGATATTTCCTAAGTACATGTCTAGACTTATTACTAGACTTGGGCTCTTTTGCTTGAAAGATAGCCCCACTGTTATCACAATAAATCGTGATAGGATCTTTGGCAGTAGGGACTACTGCTAGTTGAAGCAGGAGCTAGGGGAGTAACCTCCTTTAAGAGTCCTGATACGAGTACATATACGGGTCATTGGAGGGACGGGTTCAATGCAAGTCGGAGATCAGTTTAAGGCATTCCGATGATTATTTTGGGGTTGGCTAAATGAATCTCGGAATGATTCAATGTATCTCGAGCTTTCATTGAATACGGAGACAATGAAGCCAAGTAAACCTAAGTCAAGAAAGCCTCAAGCAACGGTCTTCTGCACTGTGTAATGCTACCATGAAGCTGATCAAGTTTTGATGTAACAGTCATGTTGACTGTTTAATTGCTGTCATTTTAATTCCTGTTTTATTGTCATTTAAGTCTTGAATTTTATGTCCAATAATGTAGCTTTTAGAAAGTCATAAGTAGGAGTTAATTGTAGTCATAAAACTAGTGTTAATTGCTTGTTTATGGCTGCATAGGATTCAGTTTTTATAGCTGTTATAGGGCTGCCAAAGAAGGTAAGTTTTAGCCTAATTAAGAGCCTCTTTAAGAGCCTTAATTGGGTTGTTTATTGCCTGGTTTGACCAGCCATAGTAGGCGTGTGATAATGCCTATTTAAGGCCTTGTTTTGAAACATAAGAAGACACACAAGATTTTGAATAAGAAAAAGAATTTCTTCTTTGCAAATTAACGTTGTTAATTGTGAGAACATGAGTGTTTGAGTGAGTTCAATCACAGCTTGAGAGTTGGGACGCGTATTCCAAAACTTAAGAACGAATCATTCGACGCGTATTGAGTGATTTCCCATTGTTAATGCTATAGGTCTAGCGTTGGCAAATATCCCGGTTACAAATCATGTCCTATTCCGCTGCTCAATCGCATCAAGTCCAGTTCAGGCAACAACCAACCAGCACAGTCATGTTCAGGCCAGAGCAAACCAAGTCCAAACAACAGAGCTTTCAGAAACAACCAAAGCCAACCATGCCCAAGCAACACATGCCCCAGCAACAACACCTTCAAGAGTTCATGATCAAGCAACAACAGCATCAACATAAGCAATGCCAACCAGAGCAACAAGGTCCAAAACCACCCAAAACCAGAGGAATCCCACAGACATCAGTACAAGTTTCAGGCCACATATCCTACACCAATTGTCCAAGCAAGGGCTCCAACTTCTTTTCCCATCTAGTTGAGGTTATTAGCTACAAAAAAATTTCAGGATAAGTTCTCCTAATTGTCCTTGGAAGTTCAAGAAAAACAGCCCACAAACTAGTCAGTCACTCTGAGAGTCAGGCAGGTTTCAAGACCAATTGATGAGCAAAGGCATCTTACTTTTGTGTGACCCTTAGTAGTATTAATAAGGACGTTGGAAGGACACTAGAATTCCCTCTCAAGGTTCCATTTGAAGCACCATACAGCCAAGACAACCCCCAAAGAAAACTGCTCAAACAATGCCATTTCAGGAAAGGGACAAGCTTACTTTTCATTTGCTTTTTCTGAAGTAGTTGCAGTCTGTTTTGCTCGTCTTATTAGTAGACTTTTGTATCTGATTTGTTGTTATTTCAAGGTTCATTTTAAGCCCTTAGATGTAGCCTTACGTTGTATGGTGGAGATCCTTTGTAATGCTCTATATAAAGAGCCTTTTGCTTTGTAAGAAACTCCAAATGCTTGAATGAAAAAACCAGAGTTCTTACTCTATCTATTTGGAAGCTAGCATCTGCGTAACCGATTGCGCATAGCTCAGTATCTCCTCCATAATTCAATACCCAATCCTTAGTCCTTCGTAAGTACGTAAGGATGTTTTTGACAGCCATCCAGTGTGTTTCACCTGGATTGCCTTGGTACGGACTCGTCATACTCAATGCATATGCCACGTCCGGACGTGTGCATATCATGGCATACATGATCGATCCTATAGCTGATTCATAAGGAACACGACTCATGCGCTCGACCTCTTCCGATGTCTTGGGTGCCTGAGCTTTACTCAAATGCATCCCAGAAATCATTGGAAGGTTCCCCTTCTTGGAGTTGGTCATGCTGAACCTCTCAAGAATCTTATCTATATAAGACTTCTGACTGAGTGATAACATCCTTCGTGATCTATCTCTATAGATACGGATCCCCAATATGCATTGTGCCTCACCCAGATCTTTCATCTGGAAATGGTTCTTTAACCATACTTTTACCGAAGATAAGAGAGGGATGTCATTCCCAATCAAGAGTATGTCATCAACATAGAAAATTAAGAAGACAATCTTACTCCCACTCGACTTGACATACAAGCATGGTTCCTCGACCGATCGAGTGAAACCATTCTCTGTTTTTACCTGGTCGAAACGATGATTCCAACTCCGAGAAGCTTGCTTAAGTCCATAAATGGAACACTTAAGCTTGCAAACTTTCTTAGGATTTTTAGGATCAATGAAACTTTCGGGTTGTACCATGTACAATTCCTCCTTCAAATAACCGTTTAAGAAGGGGGTTTTCACATCCATCTGCCAAATTTCATAGTCATAAAAAGCGGCAATCGCTAAGATTATCCGAATGGAACGCAGCATAACAACGGGTGCAAAAATCTTTTTGCCACTAATCGTGCCTTATAGGTGTCTGGTTGTCCTTCTATGGAATGCTTTATCTTATAAAGCCATTTGCACTGAAGAGGCCGTACCTTATCAGGCAAATCAACAAGATCCCATACGTCATTCTCATACATGGAGTCCATCTCGGATGCATGGCTTCAAGCCATAGCTTAGAGTCGGAACAGGTCATGGCACTTTTATAGGTAGCGGGTTCGTTACTCTCTAGGAGTAAAACATTATCTCTCTCATTCTCCTCGACCATACCAATGTATCTGTCTGGAGGAATGGAGACTCTACCCGCCCTCATAGGTTCCATAGGGATGTTAACCGTAGCAGAAGTTGAAGGAACCTCTTCCTCCATTGGTTGCTCGGTTGTTGGTTCTTGAATTTCCTACAGATCGAAGGTTCTATTACTTGACTTATTCTTGAGAAAATCTTTCTCTAAGAACTTCGCACTAGCCGCAACAAAAACTCGTTGTTCGGTAGGCGAATAGAAGTAATGACCAAACATTCCTTTTGGATAACCAATAAAATATGTCTTGACCGATTGCGGGCCGAGCATATCCTCGTGTCTCCACTTGACATAAGCCTCGCAGCCCCAAACCCGAATAAAGGACAAGTTATGGACCGTTCCCTTCCATAACTCATATGGAGTCTTGTCTACAGCTTTAGACGGACTTCGGTTAAGTATAAGAGCAGCTAACAAAAGAGCATAACCCCATAATGAATCAGGTACTACCATGTGACTTATCATGGATTGAACCATATCAAGTAATGTTCGATTTCTCCGTTCGGACACACCATTTAATTGAGGTGTTCCAGGTGGAGTTAACTGTAATACTACACCACAGTCTTTAAGGTGTTGATCAAACTCATTTGAAAGATATTCGCCACCACGATCTGAACGAAGTGTTTTAATCTTTCTTCCCAGTTGGTTTTCAACCTTATTTTGGTATTCCTTGAACTTTTCAAAGGACTCACTTTTATGCTTCATTAAGTAGACATATCCGTATCTACTCAAATTATCCGTGAAAGTGATAAAATATCTATAGTCGTCTCTTGCATTTATTGACATAGGTCCACATACATCAGTATGTATGAGACCTAATAGGTCACTAGCGCGCATTCCAACACCTTTGAATGATATTCGAGTCATTTTACCAATAAGACATGATTCACACGTGCCAAATGATTCGTAATCAAATGGGGAGATAGTCCCATTGTCAATGAGCTTCTTTACACGTTTCTCATTTATGTGTCCCATACGGCAGTGCCATAGATAAGTTTGATCTTTGTCACCAACCTTTGATTTCTTGTTATTCACATGCAATATGTCTGTGGTTTGATCTAAGATATAAATTCCATTCATGGAAACTGCTTTGCCATAAATCATTTCATTAAAAGAGAAAAAACAGCTATTGTCTTTTATTGAAAATGAAAAATTGTCTTTATCTAGTACGGAAACAGAAATAATGTTCTTAGATAAACTGGGAACATAGCAACAGTTATATAAATATAACTCTAAACCACTCGGGAGTTGGATTACATATTCTCCCACTGAAACTGCAACAACTCTTTGCAACAGGAGTTCAATGTCAAGCTCAGATTCAAGTCCAGCCAGCCTATGATCAACCTAACCAAAGCTCAAACTCAACCTTACCCTATGTTAAAAGCTACCTCAATGCTTTGTACAGTCCAGGCCCAAGCCAACAAGTCATGACACGAGCCATTGATAGCTATGGCACGAGCCAGGGCAAGCCAAGACACAAGACAAACACACAAGAACAGCCAGTCAGCCTTCAGGAAAGGTATTCAGCAGCAGCACCTTGGGCATGGTCCAAGGGTGTTTTCCCATCTTAGAAACTTCAAACGAAGGATAAAGCTTGGTCCTAGGGAGGGTCTACTACCTTTTTGTCTAGGGAACCTTCCTCAGAAAACGCCAGGATCACCTCTCAAAACAAGAGCCAAGTTCACCAATCCAATCTCACCTATTCAGGAGCAGTTCAGCTGTCACTATCAAAGTTTCTTCTTTTGGCCAAGCAGACTCGAGGGCTTTTTGCTCAGACTTTGGGGACTAATACTACTCCATTTTAGGACCAAAACACCAAGCAAAAAGTCCACTATGTACCATATAACAAAGCAGCAGCAAGGCAACAAGAATCCTGTCTTTTTCAGAACTGTTTTTCTGATGTTTACTTTATTTCAGTTTGTATCAGTTTGTAGTTGTTATTTTGTTTTCTTTTGAGGATCATTGCTAGCCTTAGATGCATTTGGACGTTCAAGATGTAATCTTATTGCCTATATAAGGCTTGTTTTAAATGAATGAAGGCAGATTTGAAGTAAACACAAAAACTGAAACCTTTGTTTCTGTTATCATCTCTTGGTTGTGTGCTTGAAAAACTTCCATTGCTGTGTGCTTGGAAGTGAGCTTAGACCCTTAGCTGTGTGCTGGGATCAAGGTTCAACCCTCAACCATTGGCTTTGTGCTTTGGTTAAGGTTCTATCTCCTTCTTTCAGCATTCAGTCCAAACAAAACAGAGCAAACTCTAAGTGTATGACCATAGTTCTATTTGTGTTGTTTTTTTGCTTGTTTTCTGAATAATTTTAGTGCAAATTGGTTATCAGAGCTTTGGTTTGTGAGTTCATTTACCTAACTACATTAAAAATACAAAATCAACCATGAGTGAAGAGAGAATTACAGGTGTTGAAACCACAGTTCAAGTTCTTGTCAGAACTGTGATGGAAGTCTCCAGATCTGACAATGAACTCCTTGAGGGCCAATAAAACAATGACATAAGGGGAGGCAGAGGTCGAGGAAGAGGAGCACCTTTCCCACAAGGTGGAGGAAGAAGGAGATAACCTGTAGAACAATTTGAAATGTCAGACTCAGATGGCTCAGAGCAAAGTCTTCTCAGACACCAGGACAAAGACATAAAGGTAGAAATCCATGACTTTCTAGGTAGCATGAACCCTGATGATTTCCTAGATTGGTTAAGGTCTGTAGAAAGAGTCTTTGAGTTTAAAGGATACACTGATAGAAAAGCTTTTAAGGTTGCTATCATGAAACTGAAAGGATATGCTTCATTGTGGTATAAAAACATGAAAACCTTGAGGGTTAGGGATGGGAAAGAACCTGTTAAGTCATGGCTCAAACTGAAAAAGAAAACGAGGGCTAAGTTTGTATCTAGAGACTACACTCAGGACATGTTCATTAAACTCACTCACCTGAAACAAGACCAAAGACCTGTAGAGTCTTATCTAAGGGACTTTGAACAACTCACACTGCAATGTGAGGTTGTTTAGAAACCTGAGCAAAAGATAGCAAGGTTTTTTGAAGGTTTGGATGAGAGGATAGCTAGTAAAGTCAGGCTACAGAATTTATACTCCTTTGAGGAAGCTGTCAACTTGTCTCTAAGGGTAGAAAAGTTGGGAAAGGGAAAATCCAGTGCCTTTAAGACACCAGCTAGAACCCCCACCTTCAAACCCTTTGTAGGAGTCAAGATAGGAGAACCTGTGATCCTTGCTAAGACTCCTGTCAACCCTGATAAAGGCAAGGCTGTTGATGCAGGCCAAAGAAAGACTACCCCTCTCAAAAAGTGTTTTCAATGTCAAGGTTATGGGCATTTTGCTAGAGAATGCCCATCTAAAAGAGCTCTGAGCACCCTAGAAGTAATTCATTGGGGAGAGGATGAGGTGTTGGTCTGTGATGATGAGATGGAAGAGCCTGAGGCAGAGGCTAGTGAAGAGCTGATTGAACTAGATGCTGGGTTAAGCCTAGTGACATGGAGGGTAATGCACACACAACCCCAGCCCTTAGAGAAAGATCAAAGACACCAGATCTTTAGAACCAGGTGTACCATTAAAGGGAGGGTTTGTAATCTGATTGTGGATGGAGGTAGATGCACCAATGTAGCTTCTAAAACACTGGTGGATAAACTAACATTGCCCACCAAAGACCACCCTCAACCTTACAAGCTTAGGTGGCTGAACAAGGGGGCTGAAGTTAGGGTAGATCAACAGTGTGTTGTACCATTTTCTATTGGGAAAGGATATGCTGATGAGGCCTTGTGTGATGTACTGCCCATTGATGCTTGTCACCTTCTATTGGGTAGACCTTGGGAGTTTGATAGGGATGATGTCAATCAGGGAAGGGACAACACTTACTCTTTCAGATTTATGAAGAAGAAAATCATTTTAGCTCCTTTACCCCCTATCCTGAAAAGAAACCCTCCACTCTTAACTGAAGCTGCTAAGGAAGTTCTGTTGTTGAGTGAATCAGAAATGGAACAAGAGTTAAATGATCTCAGACCAGTCTATGTACTCCTCACCAAGGAGGTAGGGGAAGGTTTTAACCAAGTGCCTGAGGAGGTACAAGCCTTGCTAAAAGCCTATGAAGATGTTTTCTCTGCTGAACTACCTAGTGGGTTACCCCCACTGAGGGGAATTGAGCACCACATTGATCTGGTGCCTGGGGCTGTCCTTCCAAACAAGCCTGCTTACAGAAGTGACCCCAGGGCAACACAAGAGCTACAATCTCAGGTGGGAGCTCTTCTTAGCAAAGGGTGTGTCAGGGAATCTCTTAGCCCATGTGTTGTACCAGCATTGCTAGTGCCTAAGAAGGATGGAACTTGGAGGATGTGTATAGACAGCAGAGCAATCAACAACATCACCATTAAGTATAGGTTCCCTATACCTAGACTTAATGACATTCTGGATGAACTCAGTGGGGCTCATGTATTCACCAAGATTGATCTAAGGCAAGGGTACCATCAAGTAAGGATTAGAGTTGGAGATGAGTGGAAAACTGCATTCAAGACCATGTATGGGCTGTATGAGTGGCTAGTGATGCCATTTGGGCTCTCCAATGCCCCTAACACCTTCATGAGGCCAATGACAGAAGTATTGAGGCCTTACTTGGGAAAATTTATTGTGGTATACTTTGATGACATTCTAGTCTACAGTTCAAGCAAGAAGGAACACCTACAACATCTGAAGTTACTTTTGTGAGGTTCTGAGAGAGAACAAGCTCTATGGTAAGCTAGAGAAGTGCACTTTTATGCAACGTGAGGTTCATTTCCTTGGGTTCATTATCTAAAAAGATGGGGTAGCTGTTGACCCTGAGAAGGTTAAAGCAATCAGGGATTGGCCCACCCCCAAGACAGTAACTGAGGTCAGGAGTTTTCATGGGTTGGCATCCTTCTATAGGAGGTTCATTCAGGGGTTCAGCTCTATCATGGCTGCAACAGGAGTATATGATCAAGACAAGACACAAGCTCCAGACAAGACTCAACATCAACAACATCAAGACAACAACATCATTCAAGGCAACAACATCCATTCAGACAACATCATGACTAGTTATGACAATGTCCTATTCAGTCCAAGTAACCACCACTTCAGGCCAGCTAAGACAACACTACACCAACCAGAACAAAGCCTAGCCATCCATTTTCCAAGACTAAGCCACAACAACACACAGCCAACAGCAAAACAAACCCAACACAACAAAAACAACACTCAGCCTAAAACAGCCATTCACAGTCTTTCTAAACAGGGTCCATAAGGGTCTCACACATCCAAACAAGCCTAACCAACCATCAACCTTAGTCCTTGGGAAGGTCCTCTAAAACTTTGCCTAGGACTTCTCTTCCAAGAAATGCACACACAAAAAGTTAGCCTGGGGACAACTCCAAACTGTCCAGATTTCAGTCCTTTTTGCAGTAGTTAACATGTCACTATCAAACTTTCCTGTTTTGATCAAACAAGCTCGAGGGCCTTTTAGCAGGACCTTTGGCATCCATCCCACTTCATTTGAGCTCAATAATCAAGCTTAGAAGTCCACTCCTCCACCAGTTTCAACCTAAACAACCCAATTAAGGCAGATTGTCCCATTAGAACTGCTTTTCTACTTTATTGCTTTATTCTGAACAATGTAGCTGTTATTTCTGTTTCTTTTGTAAGCCAATTGTGGCCCTAGGATGTATTGAACGAGTAGGATGTAATCTCCTTGCCTATATAAGGCCATTTCCTAATGAATGAAAGGTAGATTTGAAGTAAAACATAAAACTGAAACCCTGTTTCTGTTAACATCTCTTAGGTGTGTGCTTGAGACAACTTCCTTTGCTTTGTGCTTGGAAGTGAGCTTAGACCCTTAGCTATGTGCTGGGATCAAGGTTCAACCCTCAACCATTGGCTTTGTGCTTTGGTTAAGGTTCTATCTCTTTCTTTAAGCAACCAGTTCAAACAAAAACTGAGCAATTGCAAGGTGTCTAACCTTAGTTCAATTTGTCATTGTTTAGCTTGTCTTTCTGAATAGTTTCATTGCATATTGGTATCAGAGCTTTGGTTTGTGAGTTCATCTACCTAACTACATTAAAAATACAAAATCTAACCATGAGTGAAGAGAGAATCACAGGTCTTGAAAACACAGTTCAAGGTCTTGTCAGAACTGTAATGGAGGTCTCTAGATCTGTCAATGAACTTCTTGAGGGCCAACAGAACAATGATACAAGGGGAGGCAGAGGTCGAGGAAGAGGAGCACCTTTCCAACAAGGTGGAGGAAGGCGGAGGCAACCTGTAGATCAGTTTGAAATGTCAGACTCAGATGGCTCAGATCAAAGTCTTCTCAGACACCAGGACAAAGACATAAAGGTAGAGATCCCTGACTTTCTAGGTAGCATGAACCCTGATGATTTCCTAGATTGGCTAAGGTCTGTAGAAAGAGTCTTTGAGTTTAAAGGATACACTGATAGAAAGGCTTTTAAGGTTGCTATCATGAAACTAAAAGGCTATGCCTCACTGTGGTATGAAAACATGAAAACCTTGAGGGTTAGGGAAGGGAAAGAACCTGTAAAGTCATGGCTCAAACTGAAAAAGAAAATGAGAGCTAAGTTTGTCTCTAGGGACTACACTCAGGACATGTTCATTAAGCTTACTCACCTAAAGCAAGACCAAAGACCTGTAGAGTCCTATCTAAGGGACTTTGAACAACTTACATTGCAATGTGAGGTTGTTGAGAAATCTGAACAAAAGATAGCAAGGTTCTTAGAAGGGTAGGATGAAAGGATAGCTAGCAAAGTTAGGCTACAAAATATATACTCCTTTGAGGAAGCTGTCAACTTGTCTTTGAGGGTAGAAAAATAGGGAAAGGGAAAGGCCAGTGCTTCTAAAACACCTGCTAGAACCCCCACCTTCAAACCCTTTGTAGGAGTCAAGATAGGAGAACATGTGGTTCCTATTAAGACCCATTTCAACCCTTATAAAAGCAAGGCTATTGAGGCAGGCCAAAAGAAGACTACCCCTCTCAAAAAGTGTTTTCAATGTCAAGGGTATGGACATTTTGCTAGAGAATGTCCATCTAAAAGGGCTCTGAGTACCCTAGAAGTAATCCATTGGGGAGATGATGAAGTGTTGGTCTGTGATGAAGAGATGGAAGAGCCTGAGGTAGAGGCTAGTGAGGAGTTGATAGAGCCTGATGCAGGGTTAAGTTTGGTAACATGGAGGGTAATGCATACTCAACCCCAACCTTTGGAAGAGGATCAAAGACACCAGATCTTTAGGACCAGATGTACCATCAAGGGTAGAGTATGTAACCTCATTATTGATGGTGGAAGCTGCACTAATGTGGCCTCCAAAACACTGATAGACAAGCTAGCTCTACCCACCAAGGACCACCCCCTACCTTACAAACTCAGATGGTTAAACAAAGGGGCTGAGATCAAGGTGGATAAACAATGTGTTGTACCTTTCTCAATTGGTAAAGGGTATGTGGATGAAAGTCTTTGTGATGTTCTGCCTATGGATGCATGTCACCTCTTGCTTGGGAGGCCATGGGAGTTTGATAGGGATGCCATTCACCATGGGAGGGACAACACCTACACCTTTAAGTATGGGAAGAAGAAAATCACCCTAGCACCTTTACCACCTGCTTTAAAGATCAACCCAAACCCCATGAGTGAGGCTTCCAAGGAAGTCATGTTGATAAGTGAGTCAGAAATAGCACAAGAGCTAAGTGAGCTACAACCTGTATACATATTACTTGCCAAGGAGACTGGGATGAGCATCATTGATATCCCTGAAGAGGTCAAGTCTATCCTAGAAAGCTATGGTGATGTCTTTCCTACTGAGCTCCCTAGTGGACTGCCACCACTTAGAGGAATAGAACACCACATTGACCTAGTGCCTGGAGCTATCTTACCCAACAAGCCAGCTTACAGGAGTGATCCTAAGGCTACACAAGAGCTCCAACTTCAAGTAGGTGAGCTGCTCAACAAGGGCTATGTTAGGGAATCCCTCAGCCCTTGTGCTGTACCAGCCTTGCTTGTACCAAAGAAGGATGGGACTTGGCGTATGTGCATTGACAGTAGGGCCATCAACAACATTACCATCAAGTATAGGTTCCCCATACCTAGACTTAATGATATTCTGGATGAGTTAAGTGGGGCTCAAGTATTCACTAAGATTGATCTAAGGCAGGGCTACCACCAAGTGAGGATAAGAGCAGGGGATGAATGGAAGACAACTTTCAAGACTAAACATGGGCTCTATGAATGGTTGGTGATGCCTTTTGGGTTGTCTAATGCCCCTAGTACCTTCATGAGGTTGATGACAGAGGTCCTAAGGCCTACTTAGGCAAGTGTGTGGTGGTTTACTTTGATGACATTCTTATTTACAGTTCAACTAGGGGAGAACATTTGCAGCATCTGAAGTTGTTGTTTGAGGTCTTAAGAGAGAACAAGTTGTATGGCAAACTAGAGAAGTGCACCTTCATGCAGCCTGAGGTTTACTTCCTTGGGTTCATCATTTCTAAGAAAGGAGTAGCAGTTGATCCTGAGAAGGTGCAAGCAATCAAGGAATGGCCCCTTCCTCAAACTGTTACTAATGTTAGAAGTTTTCATGGGTTAGCATATTTCTATAGGAGGTTCATACAGGGGTTTAGTTCAATCATGGCCCCTATTACTGAGTGCATGAAGAAGGGAGAGTTTAAGTGGAATGAGAAGGCTGAAAGGTCCTTCAATCTGATCAAGGAGCTATTGTGTAAATCTCCAATATTGGTTCTACCAGATTTTAACAAACTCTTTGAGGTAGAGTGTGATGCCAGTGGCCTTGGCATAGGGGATGTTTTTACTCAAGAGAAGAAACATGTTGCATACTTCAGTGAGAAGCTAAATGGGGCCAAGCTTAATTACTCCACATATGACAAAGAGTTATATGCCATTGTGAGAGCATTGAACCATTGGGGACACTACTTGAAGCCTCAGCCTTTTGTGCTTCATTCTGATCATGAGGCTCTCAAATACATCAATGGACAGCACAAACTCAACCCGAGGCATGCCAAATGGGTAGAATTCTTGCAATGCTTCTCATTCACCAGCAAATACATAGAGGGTAAGAACAATGTTGTAGCTGATGCATTGTCTAGAAGGTCTGTAATGTTGACCTTCATGGAACAAAGGGTGTTGGGGTTTGAATTTATGAAAGAGCTCTATCAAGAAGACCCAGACTTCAAGCATGAATGGGAGGTGTATCACGAAGGACAAGTCAAGAAAGGGAGCAAGTACACAGCTCAGGAAGGCTACTTGTTCTATGGAAACAAACTATGTGTGCCTAAGGGACCTTATAGGGGACTACTGGTCAAAGAGGTTCACTCCAATGGCCTTGCTGGTCACTTTGGAGTGCAGAAGACCTATGACATATTGCAAGATCAGTTCTATTGGCCTAAGATGCTCAGTGATGTGCAAGATGCCCTTAAGAGATGCAGGTCTTGTCAACTAGCCAAGGCACACTTTCAAGCAGGCCCTTACACACCACTTCCTGTACCAAACAAGCCATGGGAAGACCTCAGTATGGACTTCATTGTAGCCTTACCTAGAACTCAAAGGGGAAAAGACTCAATCATGGTGGTTGTAGATAGGTTCAGCAAGATGGCACATTTCATTGCTTTTAAGAAGACTGAGTATGCTTTGGGGGTAGCTGAACTATACTTTAGGGAGGTTGTCAAGTTACATGGGGTCCCTAGAAGCATTGTCTCAGATAGAGACACAAAGTTCATGAGTCACTTATGGAGAACCTTGTGGAAGCTATTGAAGACCAGGCTATTGTTTAGTACTTCTCATCATCCCCAAACTGATGGGCAGACAGAAGTCACTAACAGGACACTAGGAAAGATCTTAAGGAGCATTGTTTCTAAGTCATTAAAAGATTGGGACCTCAGGCTAGCACAAGCTGAATTTGCCTTCAACAGAGCTCCCTCCAGCAGCATAGGTAAAAGTCCTTTTGAAACAGTTTATGGAACTAATCCTCTCATGCCCACAGACCTAGCACCAGTCAAAGGAAGCAAAGCAAGCTATGATGCAAAGAAAAGAGTTGAGCAAATGATACAAATTCATGAGCAAGTCAAGAAGCAGATTGAAAGGTCCAATGAGTTGTACAAGGCTAGGTCCAAAGGACCTAAGAAATCAAGGGAGTTCAAGGCAGGGGATCTTGTATGGTTGCATTTAAGAAAAGAGAGATTTCCCGACAAGAGGAGAAACAAGCTCATGCCAAGAGCTGATGGACCATATGAGATATTGGAGAAGATAGGCACAAATGCTTACAAAGTGGATCTACCAGGAAGCTATGGTGTGCATGGTACTTTCAATGTTGGAGACCTGAGCCCCTACCATGGGGAATCAGATAATGAGGGTGATGAAGATTTGAGAGCAAATCCTTTTTCAAGAAAGGGAGGTTGCAACAGGAGTATATGATCAAGACAAGACACAAGCTCAAGACAAGACTCAACATCAACAACATCAAGACAACAACATCATTCAAGGCAACAACATCCATTCAGACAACACCATGACTAGTTATGACAATGTCCTATTCAGTCCAAGTAACCACCACTTCAGGCCACCTAAGACAACACTACACCAACCAGAACAAAGTATAGCCATCCATTTTCCAAGACTAAGCCACAACAACACACAGCCAACAGCAAAACAAACCCAACACAATAAAAACAACACTCAGTCTAAAACAGCCATTCACAGTCTTTCTAAACAGGGTCCATGGGGGTCTCACACATCCAAACAAGCCTAACCAACCATCAAACTTAGTCCTTGGGAAGGTCCTCTACAACTTTGCCCAGGACTTCTCTTCCAAGAAACGCACACACAAAAAGTTAGCCTAGGGACAACTCCAAACTGTCCAGATTTCAGTCCTTTTTGCAGTAGTTAACATGTCACTATCAAACTTTCCTGTTTTGATCAAACAAGCTCGAGGGCCTTTTAGCAGGACCTTTGGCATCCATCCCACTTCATTTGAGCTCAATAATCAAGCTTAGAAGTCCACTCCTCCACCAGTTTCAACCTAAACAACCCAATTAAGGCAGATTGTCCCATTAGAACTGCTTTTCTACTTTATTGCTTTATTCTGAACAATGTAGCTGTTATTTCTGTTTCTTTTGTAAGACAATTGTGACCCTAGGATGTATTGAACGAGTAGGATGTAATCTCCTTGCCTATATAAGGCCATTTCCTAATGAATGAAAGGTAGATTTGAAGTAAAACATAAAACTGAAACCCTGTTTCTGTTAACATCTCTTGGTTGTGTGCTTGAGACAACTTCCTTTGCTTTGTGCTTGGAAGTGAGCTTAGACTCTTAGCTGTGTGCTAGGATCAAGGTTCAACCCTCAACCATTGGCTTTGTGCTTTGATTAAGGTTCTATCTCTTTCTTTAAGCAACCAGTTCAAACAAAAACTGAGCAATTGCAAGGTGTCTAACCTTAGTTCAATTTGTCATTGTTTAGCTTGTCTTTCTGAATAGTTTCTGTAGAGTCTATTGATCGAATACGAAAGTGGGGGGGGGGGGGTGAATTGAGTATTAAAAACTAGCCCCACTTTTTCGAATTAAATGATATGTAATTAATTATTTGATCTTATGAATTAAAATCAACTAATTAATTAATCAAAGTAAGCGCGAATAATGAAATAACGAAAAGTAAAGAGATAAGAGAGAGGCACACGATTTTTGAAGTGGTTCAGTTTCACACGTTGAAACCTACGTCCACTATTCTCGATTAATAATTTTTAGTACCTTTCTACGGATTACAAAAATTACCAACCCACTCGTATAATCCACACTATGATTATAACTCAAGGTGAGTATCGCTAAATACTCTATACTATCTTACGCTAATAAGAAAGTACAATATAACTCACACAAATTCTCGTTAAAGAATTGTAAGCTTATAATGATGTACTATTATCCAATAACGTATTTCACTCAAGCGATTGATAATAATTGATGCACAACTCTTTTAAAAACAAACTCTAAAAATAATAAATATTTGCTCAAAGGTTTGCTTTAAAACGATTTTGGAAAATCAACACTAGTAAAATAAATAGCCGTGTGAATATAGTGTATTTCGTGTGTTTTGCAAATAATGTGTGAATGAGTATTTATAGTAGTAGAATCATAGTAGATCTAAAACCATAGTATAATATTTAATAAAGATACTTATCTTATCATAAAATAATATTTGCTTATCTTTTAGAAATATCTTTATCTCAAAATATTATTTGGTTTATCTTATAGAAATATATTTATCTTAATATCTCAAAATATTGTTGTAAAGATATAGTAGAATCCTAGATTAAGTAAACTAAGGAAACAACCTATGGAGGCCAGATTCCTAGCTCACGAAACCCTAGGAGCACGAATCCCTAGGTGGCACAAACTAGGTTTTCACGAAACCCTAGATGGCTCAACCACTAGGTGGGCTAATTAGGTTAACAACAAATTGAGATAGAATATATTAGAAACCTAGGTAGCATGACAACCTATAAGTTGTATTACTAACCAATAGAATCTCATAAATATATTCTCTATTAAAATATTTGATAAATATAAAAAAGTACTCTTTCACTTTTGAAATCATTTCAAAACATTTTATTTCCAAAATCATGCATCAATATTTTATCATCCAAAGTCATAGACTAAAGCTATAACTTTTGAACATAAAATCTCTCGAATGGAATAGTTACCGAATGACGACCTATACTATCTAATCTTCACAAAGATCTTCAGTATAAGAATCATCTCTTCATCTTGATCACAAAGACCCTCCATCTTGAGTCTTGTGTAGTTTGATGTAGATCTTGTTTGAAGCGATTTTCTTTAAAGTTATGCCTGGTTAGCTATAACTTCCATGTTCACTTCCAAAGTTATTCCTGAAGTTGTTATAACTTTGTCTCATAGACTTTATCAAAGTTATGTCTAACTTTGATCTTTCTTCTCATAATTGTTGCTAGCTATAATAAGACTAAAGCACACAATTACACGCATATGATATATGATGTTGGGATTAATGTAATCGGGTCGGGTGCGGTACTCGAGAGTAGAAAGACGATCAAGGCACGTCGACACATGAGTAGCTTGGGCGGTGAGGCAAACATCGAAGTTTCGAACCTTCAAAGAAAGAGCCTCTGTCGCATCAAGTATAGTGTGCATCCCCTCACGCATTTCCGAACCGCTTTTCACCAATGCACCTCCTTGGCTAACCAAGAATTGCATCCGATCCCTTTGCCTATACATCTCTTGTCGAATATCGACAACATTCCTCTGTAATTTGTCTAGGCAATCATCAACACCTGTCATCCAAGACCTCAACTCACTACTCACACCCGAACTGACATGGTCACGGGTAGAGCTAGTGTTCCCCATAGCCACAGTTTTTACATTTTTTTTTTTTTTTTTTTGAACAACCGCAGCAATTTTCTTATCTTGCGCATCAAGGCGCTCCATTACTTGTCCCATAAACACATCCAATTTCGATTCAAACCCCGAAAAATCAAGCTCATTCGGTTTCACAACAACCGAACCACCCTTTTTTTTTTTATTAATCGACGCCTTTTTGTACCTTCAAGCACCGAATTCGACTTGGTTTGGGTCAAATTGGGTGATTTTTGGTTGGGTTGTGGTGATGGATTGGTAAACATGTAAGGTGTTTGAGGTTTGGAGTTTGGGTGGTGGTGTTTTTGTAGAGTAGCCGTGTAGCGCCGGCTCTATTCCTCTTTTTCCCTTTTTTTTTTGTTTTTGAATTTTGGTAGGAAAAGGAATCTTAGGTAAGTAATTTTGGGAATATAGTAAGGATAGAATTTGGTAAATAAAAAGATATGGTAAGGTGATTTTTGTTGAGAATTTCGGCCAAATAGGATACGTGGGTAGAATTTTGGTTCAATTAGGAAAGTGAATAAGATAGGTTTTTGGCAAATATGTGGTTCATAATTCAATTTCCATAAAACACTTAATATGCAAGATACTCACGTAAAATATATTATATTAAACACAAATATACTAGCAATGAAATATGCGGACAGAGTCATACAATCTCGTCTTATTCTAGCCAGTCACGCAGGTTCACAAAATAAATAAGATGAATTTAATTGCTACCGATTAAACCAATTTCCAACCGCAAAATCTCAAAACGTCTTCTCGCTAACGCCTTTGTTAAAATGTCAGCCCATTGATTGTCAGTACTACAAAATTCGAGTTTAATGTTGCCCTTTTCTACATGGTCACGCAAAAAATGATGTCTAATGTCTATATGCTTAGTACGAGAATGCTGAGCTGGGTTCTTAGAAATAATAATAGCACTCGTATTATCACAGAAAACAGGCATACAACCAACATTAACACCATAATCACATAGTTGTTGCTTTAACCAAAGTAGTTGAGAACATACTAGTCGTGCAGCGATATATTCGGCTTCTGCAGTAGATAATGCAACCGAATTTTGCTTCTTTGAGCCCCACGTAATTATGCAAGGTCCAACAAAAGTAGCAAATCCAGAGGTACTTTTTCTATCTAAAGAACATCCCGCATAATCTGCGTCTGAATATCCTACTAGATCGAAATTACACTCAAGTGGATACCACAAATATAAGTTAGATGTACCAATTAAATATCTCAAGATACGTTTAACTGCAATCATATGTGATTCCTTAGGACATGATTGAAATCTAGCGCAGACACATACGCTGAACATAATGTCAGGCCTACTTGCAGTTAAATATAATAAAGAACCAATCATACCTCGATATGTAGTCTCATCTACGGACTTACCATTTTCGTCTAAGGTCAACTTTTTGTCAGTTACCATAGGCGTGTCCATTGGATGAGCGTTCTCCATACCAAATTTTCTGATTAGCTCCTTGACATATTTTTGTTGGTGAATCTTTATGCCTTCTTTGGTTTGTTGAATCTGCAATCCTAGGAAGAATTTTAATTCTCCCATCATGCTCATTTCAAATTCTGAGGTCATAAGATCTGAAAAATACTTGCACAATTTATTGTTAGTAGAACCAAAAATAATATCGTCTACATAAATTTGAGCAACAAGTAAATCAGAACCCTCGGATTTTAGAAATAGGGTTTTGTCGACAGATCCTCTTTTAAAATTGTTTTGTAATAAAAATTTTGACAATCTGTCGTACCAAGCCCTAGGCGCTTGTTTCAAACCATATAAAGCTTTATCGAGTTTAAAAACATGGTTTTGAAACTTGCTATTCAAAAATCCAGGAGGTTGTTCAACAAAAACCTCTTCTTCCAAATAACCGTTAAGAAATGCAGTCTTAACGTCCATTTGGAATAATTTCATTCCTTTATGAGCTGCGAAGGCAATGAGCAAGCGAATAGCTTCAAGTCTTGCTACTGGAGCGAATGTCTCGTCATAATCAATCCCTTCTTGTTGATTATAACCTTGAACGACCAATCGAGCCTTGTTACGAACTATAACTCCTGCGTCATCCAATTTATTTCTGAATACCCATCGAGTACCAATCACAGTTCGATTAGAAGGTCGTGGCACAAGGTGCCATACTTTATTGCGTTCGAATTGTTGAAGCTCTTCTTGCATTGCTACAATCCAGTCGGATTCTGCAAGAGCTTCTTTGATGTTGGTAGGCTCTATGGTAGACAGAAAAGAATAGAATGAGCAAAAGTTATTTAAAGTTCGCCTTGTTTGAACTCCCTTATTCAAACTTCCTAGGATACTATCCATAGGATGAGAACTCTTATATTTCCATTTCTTAGAGTTCCTAGGCTCATCATCATCTGATGAACTTTCATTTTCCTCAAATGATTCAGAATCAAGATTGGTTCCCCCTGAGTTGGACTCTGGGGTTATAGCTGAAGTTGGTACAACTTCAGTTACATTATCTTGGTTCTGGTTCAAAGTTATAGCATCATCAGCTATAACTTCAGTTTCCTTTTCCTTGTTTTGAGAAGAGACATTCGTATCATCAACAATTGTCTCAGTTCTCTGTTCAAGGTCATTTGCGGATTTATCAAGTTCATCATTGATTCCTTCAATAACTTCTTCATTATTAACTGGCTCGTCTTCCCTTGAAAGGCGAAAGTCTGGATCATTCATGTCTTCTTCTTCATTCTGTTCAACTTGCTCAGGCACATTATCTTCATCAAATACGACATGAACACTTTCTTCTATGCACAACGTTCTTTTGTTAAAAACTTTAAAAGCTTTACTATGATTAGAATAACCAACAAACACAGCTTCGTCACTTCGTGGATCAAATTTGCTCAAATTACTTTTTCCATTATTATGGACAAAACATTTACTCCCGAAGCAACGAAGGTGAGCTATATTGGGTTTTCTCCCTCTTAAAAGTTCATAGGGAGTCTTTTTGAGAATAGGTCTAATCATAGCTCTATTGTGCACATAGCATGCAGTACTAATGGCTTCTGCCCAAAACTCTTAGGAAGGCCACTACACAAAAGCATAGTGCGGGCCATGTCCTCTAATGTTCTATTCATACGTTCCACGACACCATTTTGTTGTGGGGTTCGTGGTGCAGAAAAGTTATGTCCTACACCATTCTCCCTACAATATTCTATAAAAGCTTGATTATCAAATTCGGTGCCATGATCCGTACGAATGGAAACTAACTTTTTATCATACTTGTTTTGGGCGAGCTTCATTAGTACTACAAACTCATCGAAAGTTTCATCTTTAGTAAATAGAAAGATAGGCCATACATACCTTGAGTAGTCGTCGACTAGGACGAATACGTACCTTGATCCACCGCGGCTTCTGACTTTCATAGGTCCACACAAATCCATGTGTACCAACTCAAGTGGACGCTCTGTACTTACTACTCGTTTCGGTTTGAATGAAGATCTAACTTGTTTACAACGGGCACATGAGTCACACATCTTTTCTTGTTCGAATTTGATTGAGGGTAGACCCTCAACTAAATCCCAAGACTTAAGTTTCTTTAAAATCGTTGGACTGATGTGTGCAAACCTCTTGTGCCACAAGCATGAATCATCCACAGTGACTTTCATGCACGTAAAGGAACTTGTAGTGACTTTGTTTAAATCAATCATATACACGTTCCGTTTACGTAGACCTTCTAAGATAACATTGCTAGTTCCTTCAATTATGATACGACAAACATTTGAATGAAAAACGACTTTGTTGCCTTTGTCACATAGTTGAGAGATACTTAGCAAGTTATGCTTAAGGCCATCTACCAGATATACATTATTGATAGCATGTGAAGAAGATATACCAATCTTACCTACACCGATTATGTTGCCCTTCTTGTTGTCTCCAAAGGTGACCTTGCCACCGTTGAAGGGTTCTAGTGAAAGAAATAAATTCTTGTTTCCAGTCATGTGTCTCGAACATCCACTGTCGAGATACCATAGATTGTTTTCTTTCACTATTACCTGCAAGAGAATCAAATACAGCTTTTAGGTACCCACGCTAAGTTGGGTCCTTTGTGGTTAGTGACTCTATGTATTTGATCCTTCCTAACCCATACCTGTTTGACAATTCTTTTCTTCTTAGGATAGGGTTTGCTAGGTTTATTATATTGTTTGTTATTGTTGTGACGCACATTAGGTTTAAACGACTGCTTCTGATTCACATTAGGTTTAGATTTTGAAGGTACAGATGTGTAATCGAAAGCCATGTCATAAAACCATCTAAACTCATTATTTCTAACCTCATCACGTTGAGGTTCAGATTCGGACTCATTAACAATAGACGCGTCATGCTCTTTCACAAAATCAGTTTGATTTTTGTTATCATTGACATATTTAACACAATTATCTTTGATATGATCGTTGTGACCACAATAATTGCAAATCAGATATTCTGAAAGATTTACGTACTTCCTTCTTCTGAAATCACGGTCAGAAGGAGTGGATTTGCATTTATCATGGTCTCTACGACTATACATTCATGACCTAGACCCATCTTCATGTTATTGTTAGATTGTTCGGTAAGGAAGTCTAAGACCTTCTGACTTCCTTCCCACTTATCATGAACTTTTCGTGCATGTAGGAGCAATTCCTTCAAAGACTGAATTTCTTTTTCACACGACGAATGATCTACATTCGAGTCTTTGGAGGGATTGTTCTTTTTGAAATTTTCACGAAAATCATTGAAGCGTTTGTTCAAGATAAGTTTCTCCTCATTGTGTTGACTTTTGGCTTGGGAGAATTCAGCCTTTATATCTTTCAATTGCTGAGAGAGAAAGGAGTTTAGTTTCTCGTGATCAAGGATAACAACTTCCTTTGCCTTAGCTTGAGATTGTAAAAGCTCATTGACTTTCTTCAATTCTAAAGTTATAGCTTCATTAGCTATAACTTTGGCTTGAAGATGCTTAATGTTGAGTTTCAACTCTGAGATTATAGCTTCATTAGCTATAACTTTAGACTCAAGAGCTTCTTTCTCAACATTTGTCTTGTCTGAAGTTATAGCTGAAGTTGCCATAACTTTAGACTTGAGCTTTTTGCTTTGGCCTTAAGAAGTTGGTTTTCCTCAGCAATGTCAAGAATTTGTTCTTTAAGATCTTTCAATTCTAGACTCTGCTCATGACAATGATCTAAGGCTTCTTCAAAATACTTAATTAAAGACTTCTTAGATAAATTCTTAACTTGCTTTTTAAGTTCAAGATGACTAACCTCTTCGTCATCTTCTGAATCTGGTTCTGAATCTGAGTTGCCAACAAGACACATCTCGGATTCGCTTTCATTGTCACTATCAGAAATTAGGTCAAGACTGACGTTTCTTAGACACAAGTTGGCGACTTCCTCTTCTTCTGACTCGTCGTCCTCTGTGTCGAGATCTCCCCAGCAATAAGCCATCATCACTTGCTGTAATTCCTTCTTGGTTTTGTCTCGTTTATTTTTGTCTTTGATTTTCTTCCATGTGAGGCAATCTTTGATCATGTGATCATTATCCCCACATTTGAAGCAACCACGACTAGAAAGAGACCCTTTTGACTCAATTGGCTTTTTGTAAGATTTGTTAGTGTTATTGTTAAACGTTTTCCCTTGTGGTTTATTAAAGAATTTTTTCTTAAAACGTCTAGCAAATAACACTGTTTCATCTTCAAGATCCGAATCATGTCTTCACTAGATTCGGCTTGTAAAGCCACTTTCTTGCTATTACTATCATTTGCCTCATCTTCATCAAGAGTAATCTCGTGAGCCATTAGGGTTCCAAGTAGCTCTTGATAAGATAGGTCAGATAGGTCTTTACATTCCTCAATTCCGTCACCTTAGGTCTCCATCGTTTAGATAGACTTCTAAGGATCTTCCTGGCAATTTCCTCGGAGTCAAAAGTTTTTCCAAGATTTTCCAATTCATTAATGATACTAGAGAAGCGAGTGGACATGCTGTCAAGCGATTCATTTTGTTCCATGGAGAACAGTTCGTATTTTCGCATAAGTAGTGCAATACGTTACTTTTTGACAACAGTTGTCCCCTCATAAGCTAACTCAAGACCATCCCATATTTCCTTGGCAGTAGAACTAGATGAGAAACGATCAAATTCAGTATGGGTCATGCCATTTTGCAACAGACTAATAGCCTTTGAATTTTTCTTATCTTTCTTATAATCTGCCTCAACATAGTCATCTTCTTTCTTTTCGATGGAAGTGCCAGTAGCCGTTCCAAGCATGATCTTATTAGGACCATTCTTAATGATTAGCCAACACTCCTAATCGTTACCCTTTATGAAATGAGTCATCATATTCTTCCATAGACTGTAGTTCTTCTCATCGAATACGGGACACTTCAGATGTTTGGAATCCATTAAAATAAAATTAAATGCAGCAGAAAATAAATAAAAATAAAAAGATAAATGGATCAGACTCCTTGCTGTAAGGCAATCAAGAGCACGAGGCTCTGATACCAATTGTAGAGTCTATTGATCGAATACGAAAGAGGGGGGGTGAATTGAGTAGTAAAAACTAGCCCCACTTTTTCGATTTATATGATATGTAATTAATTATTTGATCTTATGAATTAAAATCAACTAATTAATTAATCAAAGTAAGCGCGAGTAACGAAATAACGAAAAGTAAAGAGAGTAGAGAGAGGCACACGATTTTTGAAGTGGTTCAGTTTCACACGTTGAAACCTACGTCTACTATTCTCGATTAATAATTCTTAGTACCTTTCTACGGATTACAAAAATTATCAACCCACTCGTATAATCAACACTATGATTATAACTCAAGGTGAGTATCGCTAAATACTCTATACTATCTTACGCTAATAAGAAAGTACAATATAACTCACACAGATTCCCGTTAAAGAATTGTAAGCTTATAATGATGTACTATTTTCCAATAACATATTTCACTCAAGCGATTGATAATAATTGATGCACAACTCTTTTAAAAACAAACTCTAAAAATAATAAATATTTGCTCAAAGGTTTGCTTTAAAACGATTTTGAAAAATCAACACAAGTAAAATAAATAGCCGTGTAAAGTATGTGTATTTCGTGTATTTTACAAATTGTATGTGAATGAGTATTTATAGTAGTAGAATCATAGTAGATCTAAAACCCTAGTATAATATTTAATAAAAATACTTATCTTATCATAAAATAATATTTGCTTATCTTTTAGAAATATCTTTATCTCAAAATATTATTTGGTTTATCTTATAGAAATATATTTATCTTAATATCTCAAAATATTGTTGTAAAGATATAGTAGAATCCTAGATTAAGTAAACTAAGGAAACAACCTATGGAGGCCAGATTCCTAGCTCACGAAACCCTAGGAGCACGAATCCCTAGGTGGCACAAACTAGGTTTTCACGAAACCCTAGATGGCTCAACCACTAGGTGGGCTAATTAGGTTAACAACAAATTGAGATAGAATATATTAGAAACCCTAGGTAGCATGACAACACATAAGTTGTATTACTAACCAATAGAATCTCATAAATATATTCTCTATTAAAATATTTGATAAATATAAAAATACTCTTTCACTTTTGAAAACATTTCAAAACATTTTATTTCCAAGATCATGCATCAATATTTTATTATTCAAAATCATTTTAAGACTTAAAGCATAATTTTGAAACATAACATTCTCTCGAATATGAATAGTTACGAAATGGACGACCTATACTATCTAATCTTCACAAAGATATTCAGTATACGGATCATCTCTTCATCTTGATCACAAAGACCCTCCATCTCGAGTCTTGTGTAGATTTATGTAGATCTTGTTTGAAGCGATTTTCCTTAAAGTTATGCTTGGTTAGCTATAACTTCCAAGTT